>JAYMGU010000377.1:0-68124 GCA_036178185.1 Liparis tanakae | reverse complement strand
GGGCCCAGATACTAAACTTTTTTTTCCACAAGTTTTTGTTTAAAGTCTTGAATAACTATAGACAATAATACAAAATTTGTAGGGATGTAGCCAGAGGTGGAAGATTTTTTTGCATTTTGGGGCCCCCGGGTTCAATCCGGGTCTCCACTTGTTAATATAGTCAAATTATATTAGTCACCTATTCAAGTTAAAAAAAAATACCCAAAAGTAAGCAAATAGAACAAGTTGAGATTTATCTGGCAAACTGCTTTTAGAAATGTGCTTTTATCAATTTCTTCTAACACTAACCCAGCTATAATTCATTCTGAAATTTTGTTTTTTTACAGCTGGAATTGTTTGTCCAGGGGTTTAAAGGCGATGGATAGAAACCTTGGGTTCTCCCGTTGTTACATTTGAATTGAACAGCCTGGAAGAGCTTTTACGATAATAAGATCAGTCTGCTAATGTTCTCTCCATTGGGGAGCGTTTTTTCCCCGATCAAAAGCAAAGTAAAATACTCCGCTTACGAAATCACCCCATCTCCTCAAAGCCACACCAAAAACACTGAATCCCCCAAAAAAAGGTTCAGCCCCCAAAAACACAGATCTCTCATAGGAATCCTGTTTTCATGGGAATTTTACCCCAAACCCCCCGGGTGGGCTGTCTTGTCCGTGCCCTCTTGGCATATGTAAATACCGAAACAAGTGTGTGAATGTTGAATACTGTTAGGCGTGTATGCCTTGAGCTCAGCTCAATCTCTGTCCTCCCCAAAGTCCTTCACTTCTGATATTCTGCGGGAACCTAGAATTGGTCCTTCAATAAATCAATTTAATAAACAACCCCCTTTTTTTACATAATTATTTGTAACTCAATCTTAATATAAATCTAGACTAGAGGAACGGTTCAATCAGTAACAGGAGGGAATCTGAACTTAAAGAACACACGTGTAATTAGATCAATCAAGGAAATTTTTAACAATAACATAGATGTGATGATAAACAATTTTTAAATGCCATGGCTAAGCGAACCCTTTACATCCAGGATCTTTATATTCCTCTTTCAAAAACTTTGTCTCCGGTATTGAACCCCTTCTCTCTCCGGGAATTCCCCCGGAAAGGGGATGCATGCCCCGCTTCTCCTTTTTTGGAGTGTAAAGGGCACTCCCTCCTCCACCCCCTCAGCTTTGCTGGTGTTCTGGTGTGGGTTGCCCCCCTTGCCCTCCTGCCTTGTGGCGCAGGCTTTGCGTGGGTTTTCCTTTTTTGGCCTTCCTTCAGGTGTTCCTGGGTGCAGTGTGTGGTGGTTAGTGTGGTTTCTTTCACTCGGTGGGCGGGCCATCCCACCAGGGGGGGTCCAGCTGCCGTGACCCCCCCCTTTTTGGGATGGACCTCCCCCCTCCTGTGGGTCTGGCCCCCTGGCTCTCCTCCACCCCCTTCCACCTGTTGAAACAGTTCTTCCTCCCACCTGCGCCCCCCGGGACACAGTTTTGCTTTTTTGGCTAACATGTAAAAGGGGCCCTTTTTAGAGGCCCCCCGAGCAGGGGCCTAAGCCGGGGTCAACCTCCCAGGGGGGAAATTTTGTTACGGGTTTGTATTTCATGCTCATTAACACTACCAAAACTAAACCATATTCTAGTCTCCCGCAGATTTTGGATAGCTTTGTTTTTGGTGTACCACTAGCTCTCTTTTTTCCCGAGCCCCGGGGCCGGGGATGATAACCCCAACCAACCCTCTGCTTGCCCCCAATGACAGACACTTTTTCATTATCGTGTTGTCAAAAGACACAACAAATTACTCACCTGACAGAATCATGTCTGTTTGCTGGTCCGGCCCTCAGTGGTCCGAGCTCCTCACTGACATCAGGACAGCACAAAGTCTCTATACCCCCCCGGGAACCAAAACATTTTTCCAACAATACCTTGGATAAAACAGATTAACACTTCCTGGTTTTTTAAAAGTCATTTTGAACAACCGATCCTTGACTCGAAAAAAACCAACTGCATTAGAAACTGCTACAGTTATAGATCAAATTTGGCTGCGGGGCTTTCCCTCCTCTGCTGAATTGTCAATCACCACCAACACATATTTTTTTTGCTTCCCAGTCTGATCATATCAATAAAATCAATAACCCCGGCCTCTGGAGCTGGAATAGGTCTATGAATTCACTTCTATTTGCTCCACAACTCCCCGATCCCCAAAGATTGTTGACGGGGGACCCCGTTTGGAACCACCATTTTTCCCAAAAAGCCCTCCCCCCCCCCTGCGCCAGGAATCCCGGGGCCCCCAAAACCAACTGGTGTGCTCCCCCCCAAAACTTATGAAGGGCCCCCTGAAAAGTCAGTGGTCTGGATGTTCACTCTGTGTGTGGTTAAAGGGAAAGAGGAAATTGAGGGGTTGGGGGGCCCCCGGGGTCTTACTCCCCGGGGAGGGGTGGGGTTGGCACCCTGTTATCCGTTGGACCCGGGTCCCCGCAACTCGCTGCTTCAACCCACACGGGGTCCGGGAACTTGTCTTTTTTACCTGGTCTGGGTCTGGTCCCCCAAAAATTTTTCTGTTCAACCCTGTCTGGCCCCGGTGATGGCTGTCGAGGGGGGTCTTTATCCGGTGGTCTAAAACTCGATTTTTTTGGATGTCCTTGTCTGGCTTGTTTTCTTCCACGGTGTGCAGGGGCCCGGATTGCATGACCCCCCCCAGGGCACGGGGGGAGATGGTGCTCTTCATTCGCTCCTCCGCCATGCGTCAAATACCTGTTGAAGAGACCCTATCTCCAACCCCGATGGGCCCTCCCAGATCTGGGCCCTTTGAACCCCCCAGTTAACCTTAACTGCCCCTTTGAGAAAGATCGCTAAACCCCCAAAGGCCCCCTCATAGGCTGGGGATAAATGTCCTCCCCCTTCAGGGGTGTTCTGCATCCCTGCCTGATACATCAAAAACTACAATAAAAAAATAAAAAAAGGACCTTGGCGGAAATCTAAAAAAAATCATAGTGAAAAAGTTCCACTGAAAGGATCGGTGGAACCTCTCTCCCCCACTTGCACCATCAAATGAGTACGTAATCCCACCCTTCCTCGGCAGGCTGCAGTCAGAGCTCTGGACTCACCTCCCTTGGCAGACAAAGGGAGAGAACAACGGTTCCCCAAGGGGTTCTGGGGTTGACCCCGGCGGGAAAACCTCAAAAACCTCCACAGAACCCAAACTTGACCTGTAACCTGAACCATCAACCCATAGAGATCTGGGGTCCCCGGAAAGGCCCCCGCCTCCAGATCAACAACCCCCAGGGTCGTTGGATATTCCCCCGCAATCGAGGACTACCTTCAGAAGGAAAGGGTAAGATGTTCCCATTAACCGTGAAACAGCGTGCTTTCCCCAGTGAAAGTATATAATCTGTCATAATCTGAGCGTCTCGCGTAATTACAACATTTGTTGCCATGAAAAGGTGTGAAGACCATGGCGGTTACAACGCAAAGCTACCCATGGTTCGGGGGCCTTTCCCCAAGCGTATTCGGTCTGTTCCCCTTTAGGGGGAGTTGGGCCCCCGAAGTTTGGCGGTAAAGCAATTACAGTTAAACGGTTTTGAGTAGTGGGGGCTTGTCAAGGCAGATGCCTGATAAGATCAATCTTAAATTCCCCGTCCTGCGTGTCCACACTGTAGGAAAATTTTTTTTTTTGACCGAATTTAACCCGATTTCATAGAATTGAGACTTGAATAATCTAAAATAGGGGCATAACCGCCTTTTCCAAAAAATAAAACCTTTATTTGATTGTTGGGGGGTGTTGTCATATACCGTGAATTTTCCCCTGAAAGGATCTGTTGGGACCTTCTAGTTTTTGCCCACTATATTTAACAACAACAGAATTTCTATTATTTTTTGGTTAATGATTGATGGCATCTTGATATTTGGGGAAAAACAGGTACTGGTATTGTACCCCGTCAAGGACCACAAATATAGCCAATTGGGAGACACAAAACTTAAAACATTTGTTGCTCTTAGGTCATGAATCAATAAGCCTTTTGTTGGGTTTTTTTACCGGGGATAAAAAAAAGGTTTTTCCCGGACTCAGTCAGCCCAACACTACTTTTCCCAGCCGGAAATTACAAAAAGGATATTTTTTTTTGAAAGGTTTCATTGCTTTGATTTGGGATGGTCCCTGTTCTACTGATTTAGGAGCATCTCGGGCCTCAGGACTCAATGAGATGCTTGTCGTTCTGCAGGGGGGCACACTGCCCGATCGGGTGGCGTGCCCTGGTTTCCCCCCTGATGGGCGCCATCTGAAAAACACGCAGGAACAGTCTTTTTTTGCATGAAATGGGCTCATTGGCCCTTTTGTTGACACACTGTCCCCATGTTGCTGGTGGTTTGCGGGGTGGACCCCGCCAGCAGGTGCTGATGCAGCTCTGCGGGTTGAAAAAAATCCCCGGTGTGTACCTCAGGTTGGCCAGAAATCTGGGTGCACATCCCCCATCCATCAAGGTGGTTTTTTCCCTCAGGAGGCGGGGTTGCCAGCGGGCGACCCGGAAAGGGGGGTTCCCCCCTCCCCCCAGGACCTCATGCTTCCCAAGCCCCGGCACAGACCATCCCCAGCTGGGCCTTGTTTCCTAGTTTTCCCCCCTCCAGCCCCCAGGGGTCACTGACTGGTCATCACTGGTGACTCTCATGTTTCACCTGGGGGGCCCCATGTTTTTACCCCCCCCCTTTCAAAAGTCAAAAATGTTTTTGGGCCCCAAGTTATGCTCTGCTGCACGTAGGCTCATTTTTCAGCCCTTTCCCAATGAGGACGGGCTCTGAATTTCCCTTCTGTCATTAGCCCTCCGCGTTGGACCAAGGGAGTCAGGCCCCCTTTCTCCTCTTTTTTTTTTTTTACGGGAACATTTTTGGGTAATTCATCAAACTCAAAGACCTTATCTATAAAACGGATGTCAAATTATTATTTAAATCATTACCCTTTTTGAGAAATTTTACGCCTCTGTCTTTCAAAGCTCACTTTATTTGGCTTCTTTTGGGGGTTTTTTAATTAAAAAACATATGTCAATCATCAGTATGTCAAAAAGTGTCAGTCCACTGACCTTCTATACACTGCAGCAATGGACCCCACACCCTGGGGGGCAACAGGTCTGTTTGCCTCCCCTGGCCCCCCAAAACAATCCTGTTTTAATTTGACCAGACCACCGGGGGGCCCAACTTTAAAATTTTCCCCAATATGATCAATAATTTTTTCAATTCTTTTTTACCATACCCTTTCTGTATTAATTACACTTATCTTACCCGGTTTAAAAAGCAAAAACAAATGAAAGGGGGGCGTGGTAGTCACAATATGCTCTCCTGCTCGTGTCTGTTTTTATTTTTTCATTATTTTATCACCAAAAAGCTTGCGTCCCCCGAAACCCTTGACCCAAATGGGCACATATCCCCCAGATCTCAAGCCCAGAGTTGCTAAATTTCCTTGTCCCACAGGGCAGCTGTACACCATCACCTTCTTATGGATTATCTAAACAAAATATCAGGACAATACATAAATCAATTTAACCATATTAAAAATGAAAGGAAAGGTTCTTTTTTCCCCCCCCCACACTAGTGATGACAGCAAAGTCTCCACTGACACCGGTCAGATACCCCCCCGGTCCCAAGGGCCCCAAAATCATCCAACAATCTGCTCAGTATTTATTTTTTAAAAAATATAAAAATGATCAAAACATTCCATATAATAAAACAAGTATAATTTTATAAAACAATAAGGCGTTCAAACTGAATGAATGATTCTTGTGCACCCAACTGTTGAATGGTGTATGATTAATCTAATTTGCAAAAGTTCTTATTCCTCCTTATCAGTTTTTTTATTCTTGTTCCCCCCTCACCACTTTTACTCATTAAATAATTCTTTTTGGGGTTTTCCCCATTCTCCTGTTTTGAGGGTTTATGTAAAACGTCAGTTTGCTCCCTTTGGTATTGTGTGTATATTAATCTTGTAGTAAACTCCCTAACGTTCCCACACGATAGTGCCCAGGTTCCCCCTGCAGTCCTGAAATCCCATCTGCCCACTGGGGTATGGTGTCCCTACCTCAAAAGGCTTTTTTTTTGTTTATGGCCCAGTACCACCCCGACCACATGTGTCCCCCCTTCTGTCCTGTCCCTTTGAGGCCTCGTTCCTCTTTCCTGGCCTCACCCTTCCTGTCCACGAGGGTTAGTTGGATCAAAGAACATTCACAAATGCTCCTGGTTTATATTAGAAAAATGTTCCCCCCGGAACTTTTTTCCCTTTTTAAACCCCTCTTCAGATTAAATTTTTTTAATGTATTAATAACTAGGTAGCATTCCAAGTTTTTCGATCCCCCCTTGTTAAACCGCTTTTTTTTCCAAAAATAAACAACACACCCAAGTTCACAAAAAATAAACCCCCCAAAGTGTGTGCACAGCTCACACAAAATACTCACAACCTCACACCCCTTTTGGTTTCCCCCAAGGTTCCCCTACAGTTTGGGACACAGTTCTGTTTTCTTTTGATAAAATTCTAATCAATGGTCCCCGTTTTTTTTTAAGCTATTTCTAAATAAGGGGTAGGGGCTTTTAACTGTTGACAAAAAATTTGTTTCTCCAACCCAAACGTCTTAAGACAAAAGGTGCTCACACCTGTTTAGGGCCCTTTTGTTGTCAACCGAAACCCCAAGACCCCCAGGTCTGTGAAACGTCTTTAGTCTTTATTTTAAAACCATGTCACTAATCTGAGTTTGGGGCCCCCTAAAATCATATATTCAGTCATTCATTTCCCAAAAGCTAGAACGAAAATCAACATACATGGGTAGTGAGCGGAGTTAATGGCCATAACCCCACGAAACTCAAAAGGCAGTTCATCAAGCACAGCTGTGTTTAAAAAAAGAAAACACACGCCCGCTTTCCCCACATTTCCCAAATAAAAATAGGAGCTTCATCAAAATTTTAAGCCCCTTTTCACGCTGTCACCCCTGAAACCCACCCAAAAAAAAAAAAAAAAAGGTCACAAATCTGTCAGTCAGTTTGTCTTTATTTTGTTAGTAGTCCCCTCAGGTACCCTCAGGTACTACTAGGCTGCAAAAGTCTTCTGCCTCCCCATGCTCTTCTTCCTTTGGCCGAACCTTCCCACCTGACCCTCTATCTTATGGTTTTCCTTTCTTGGCCATACTAAGATCCCCTTTAAATTTTTTTGTTTGTTGGTGTGGGTGCTTTTCCCCCAAACATCCCTCTTCCTCCAGTGCCCTTTTTGTGTCCCTTTTTTTGATGCATCTTTCTTTCTGCCTCGGGGGTTTTTCTCTAACCCTCTGATAAGCTTTTGAGAAGGGGGCCCCAGTGTGCCTTCGGGACATTCTTTCCCCCCCACCAATAATATATCAGTCTTTTTTATTAACTTGTTATGTGTGGTGTGTTTATTGCGACTTTCAGTTGGTAAAAAAAAATTAAATTTAAAAATTTATTTTTATTTTTATTTTTATTTAGTACTTATTTATTTTCAAATTATTTTCTAAAGTTAATTTTATCAATAGTACCAATACCAATCAATAATGTCCAAAAGCCCTTTCCCAGTACTGTGTGTCCCAGATGATTAATGGCCGCCGGGCCCCTCAATGTTTTTGTTATTCCCCCTAACTTTTTTGATGGTGTCGGGGGTTAATCCTGTCCTACCCTTCTGCCCACTGGGGTATGAAGTCTCCCTACCCTACGGGCCCCTCCTCTTTTGGTGATACCCCCCCTGACCCTGTGTCCCCCCACTCTACTGTCCTTTAAAGGCACTCTTATCTGATTTTGCTCTATTTCCTGTCTTGTCCTTCCTGCCCACGGGGGTTGGGGGAGGTTAGCCCTCTCAAAGCTATCTGCCCTTTTCTCCTTTTCAACAAAAAAACGGCGGTTTCAACTGCCCTTTTACAGATTTTATCAACCAAATTCACCGGATTTTCAAAAAAACAGATGGTTATTAAGTTCCTGTTCTCTGACACAGCACAGCTCTGTTATTTTTCGGCCCTATAAGACCCGAAAAACTACAAACTTTTTTTTAATTTCCCCAACCCCACTTGTTGACAAAGGCCCAAACACATTTTCCCCCGTATGACAAAAGATCCCAAAACTATTTTTCTCCCAGCGTTTCTGAATTAATTACTTGCCAATTTTTTATCTCTACTTACTAAGTTTTTAAAAACGTTAATACTTTTTTAAATTATGTTGATCTTACCATCATATCTTATCAATATTTTTCCCAAAAAAACCCTTTTCCCTTCTCTCGGGGGTGTAGCACCCCAAGGTCAAAACAAATCACACAAAAATACACCCACACACATACGAATATCCGTCTGCACCCCTTTCCCCAAACAAGCAGAAATGTGTTTTTTCCCCGATCCGGCCCGGGAGAAAAGTTGCAAAAACAAACCATAATTTTCGGGAAAAGCTTCTATTATAGGGGAAACGCGGCCAAAAACAATTTATAACACCAGTTCACAAAATTGTTTTATTTCCTCCTCACTTAGTACCCTCGTCAATAAATTTTCCCCTTTTTCTCCCCCCAAATCCCCACAGGGGCGGGTGGCCGGAACCTTTTTCCCGAAATTCTCAGGGCATCCCCTGCCCGCGCCGGGTCTTCAGGTTTCAAACCCCAAAGATCTAAAACAATCCCCCCACACAGTTTTTAAAAACAAAAATTCTCCTGTGTCCATTGCATTTCTCATTCACCCCTTTAAAACTACTCTCAGTCAGGACCAGAGACCCGATGTATTTAAATCTCTATACCCCCTAAACCCAAACAGACCCTAGATCCCCATCTCCCTGACTCACTTAGTAGTGGACCACCCATTTGTTCAAAAATACGGGCATGGATTTCAGCTACACTGACTCACTTAGTTGTCAGGACCCCCGCATCATTATTTAAAAAATACCATGGATTTCTCAGCACACATCCTTAGTTGTCAGGACCACCGGCATCGATCAAAAAATACTGGCATGGATTTCTCAGCTCCCTGACTCACTTAGTAGTCGGGACCCCCGGGCATTTTTATCTAAATATGTGCATGGATTTCTCAGCACACTGACCACTTAGTAGTCAGGACCACCGGCATCTTGTTTTAAAATACTGTGCATGGATTTCTTTCCTTTCCTACCGCCAACACATCTACCACTATATTCCCTAACTATATCCTACAATGGACACTCATTCATTTTCCCCTATGTTTCCCAAATTGATTATGTTTTTTATATTTACAGGGATCAGTTACAATCTTCCCTGTTTATCTTTTTTAAACTTCCAGAGGCGACCCGCTTTTGACAAAATTTTAGTGTCCAATACAGACATTTTATAAAAAGGTTGTCTTTACCTTTGTTATGTGGAAATGGTTGTCAACCCCAAAGCCGCCGCCCTTGACGGGGGTCCGGGCAACGGGCGTCCCCCCTTCAAAAAATTTTTTTACTGTCCCGGCCCCCAATCCGTGGGGGCACCAATTTTTACGTATTTCAGAATTGAACAGCCTGGAAAAGTTTCACGATAATAAGACTACAGTCTCTAATGTTCTCTCCATTAGGGAGCGTTTACACGATCAAAAGCAAAATACAAAAACCCCCGCGAGAATCCGCCCCCAGCTCTCCCAACACATTCGAGCAAAAACACACTGAATCCCCCCAAAAAAAGGTTCAGTCCCCAAAAACACAGATCCGTCATAGTCATCCCAGTTTTTTTGGGGAATTTTAAGGGTGGGTTCTTTCCGTGCCCCCCTTGGAAGTAAATCCAAACAAATTTTTTGTTTTATTTTTAAAAGGCTGAGCACCGGGCAGACTCAAAATTCTTCTTTCCCCCCAAGGAAAAACCTTTTTGAAACTTGCGGCCAAATTTTGGTCCCCCAATAAATAATTTTATTAACCCCTGGGTTCAAACCTGCCCCAATGAATATTTTCAGTTTTTAGTCAACAATTGGGTTCCAATAGGCGACACATTTTGGCCCCAAACTCCAAACTTCTTTTTGCCACAATTTTGTTAAAAACCTTTTGAAATTTGAATTAAGCAAAAGTTGGGGTGACCATGTTAATATGGGCCAGATATCCTGGTTTTCCGTATTCCACTTGTTTTTTCAATTAACAAAAATATCTTTAAGAAATTTAAAAAACAAAACCTTTCAAGTTAAAGTTTTGAAAATAAAACAAAAAAACAAGTTGGATTTATCTAAGGGTGCTTTCTAGAAAGTGGTTTATCATTTTTTCCCCCATAAAAGCCAATTCAAATTTTAATTAAACCCTAAAGTTGTTTTTTGGGAGGGGAAAAGGGATGGACTAGATATCCTTGTGGTTCCCGTGCATTAATTTTGCCCAAAAACAAATTATTTTCAAAGATTTTATGCTCAAATTAGGTAATCAGGCCCGACAATTTTGGGCCAATATCAAACTTACTTCTTTCCACAAGTTTTTTATAAAACCTTTTTGAAAACTTTAGCAATAACAAAATGTGTAGGGGTGTACTCAGAGGGGACAAAAATTTTCAGTATGAAGGCCCGGTTCAATCCTGGATCTCCACTTGTTAATATATCAAGTTACCTATTAGTCACCTATTCCAATTAAAAAATAGTGCACAAAGTAAAAGCAAATAGAACACAGTAGATTTATCTGGCAAACGCTTTTAGAAATGTGCAATAATTTTGTCAACATAACCCTATAATATTCTGAAATTTTATTTATTGGAAAGTTTTTGTAAGTGGTTAAGGTGATGCCCAGAACCATTGGGTCTCCCCGGGTTAATTGCAAAAAACAAGTTTTTCAAATTTTATGCTCAACAATTTGGTCAATAGAGCCAAAAACATTTTGGGGGCCCGCATACTAAATTCTTTTGCCCCAAAAATTTTTGATTAAAGCCTCTTGAAAACTATAAACAATAAACCAATGTTGGGGGTGTACTCATCGACGTGCTGGGGATGAGGCCCCGGTTCAATCCATGTATCTCCACTTGTTTATATAGTCCAATTAACAAATTATCTTTTAAAAACTTAAAAAAAAAAAACCCATTCAATTAAAAGTGGTAAGGCAAATAGAACACAGTTGAATTTATCTGGCAAACTGCTTTCTAGAAATGTGCATTTATAATTTTTGTCAACCACTAATCCATATAATTGATTCGAAAATTTTTTTTACGGTAGAATTTTGGGGGGAGTGGTTAAGCGATGACTGAAATCCATTGGGGGCTCCGCAGGTTCGAATCCTCCAACAACAATGTGTTTTTAGAATTTTATGCTCAACAATTAGGTCAATAGAGCCCCAAAAATTTTGGACCAATACCAAAATTCTTTTTGCCAAAGTTTTTTTTATTAAAGCCTCTTGAATAACTATAGCAATAAAAAAAAATGTGTGGGGGTGTGCTCATCGTTAGAGCATGCTTCAAATATGAGGGCCCTGGGTTTAATCCATGGTATCCCACTTGTTTTAGTCAAGTTACCTAAATTGCACCTATTGTTAAAGAAAAAGGCACAAAAATAAAGGGAAATGAACACAGTTAAAATTTTCGGGAAACCGCTTTTTTAGAAATTTGGATTTAGTCAATTTTGTCAACCACTAATCCCCTATAATTGATTCTGAAATTTGTTTTATCTGGAAGGTTTTTGGCCAGTGGTTAAATACTGAAATCCCCTTGGGTTCTCCCCCTTAAATTGAAAATTTCCCAAAACAATGTGTTTTTAAATTTTTTGTTTTCCAAAGGTAAAAGGACCCTTTTGGCCCCAATCCCGTCTTCTTTTGGGTTTTTGATTAAACCCCTTTAAAACTTAACAAACAAAATTTTATGGGGGTTTTTCCCTGTTAGGGCATGCACAGGTTTTTGGGACCCCGGTTCAAAAGTATTCCCCTTTTTTATATATCCAGTTTAAAAAATTACTTTTAAAATTAAAACAAAAACCTTTCAAAAAGAAATATTAAATAAAGGCAAAATAAACACAAATTGAATTTATCTGGCAAACGCTTTTAAAATTCATTTGCAATTTTTTTTCAACCTAATACTATAATTATTCAAAGTTTAATTACGGTAGAAATTTTTGTGGGAGGGGTTAACTGGTAAAAACCATTGGGTCCCCCGGGGATTCGAATCCTACCAACAACAAAATTATTTTTAAATTTTTTGCCAAAATTAGGCAATGACCAAAAATTTTTTGGGGGAAAGCTCTAAAATGATTCTTTGCCCCCAAGTTTTGATTAAAGTTTTAATAACTTAGAAATTTGTGGGGATGTTGGGATGTTAGGGCCATGCTTCGCAGGTTGAACCCCGGTTTAACCAGGTATCAATTTTTTTTGTCACGTTTACAAATTTTCTTTAAAAACTTAAAAAACAAAAACTTTAAGTTAAAAAATAAACAAAAGTAAAAGGCAAAATTAACCAGTTGGGGGCCCGGCAAACTCTTTTAAAAGTCATTTTTCAATTTTTTAACCACAACCAGCTAAATTGATTCTGAAAAATTTGATTTTTTAAACGGGTAGAAGGTTTTTTGGGAACATATCAAAGTTCTTTTAAAGTTTTATTAAAGCCCCGAAAACTATGACAAAAATACAAAAATTTGGGGTCTCATCGTTAAACGGTTAAATTTGTATGAACCCGGTTTAATCCCCGACTCCACTTGAAAGCAATTAAAAATTTTTTAAATTAAAAACCCAAAAACCCATTAACAAAAAATGTGCCAAAGTAAAGGGGCTAAACCAGTTGAGATTTATCTGGCAAACTGGAAAAAATTCATTTTTCAATTTTTTAAAAATAATCCAAAAATTATTCAAAATTTGAATTTTGGCCAGAAAAGGTTGGTGGGATTTGGGGATGGCTAGAAATCCATTGGGGGCTCCAGCAAAGTTGAATTAAACCAAAAGTTTTTCGAATTTTATGCTAACAAATTGGGGCTCAGAGCCGACACATTTACAGATACTCAAAAAATGACTTCTTTTAAAGTTTTTTTGATTAAAGCCCTTGAATAACTTGAAAAATAATAAAATTTTAGGATGTAGCTCATCTTAGAGCATGCTTCATATGAGGGGCCTGGTTCAATCCATGGCCCACTTGTTTATATATCACAGTTTACAAATTTCTTTAAAAACTTAACAAAAAACCCATTCAAGTTAAAGAAATAGTGCACAAAGTAAAAAAAATTGAAAAAGTTTAATTTTTTCTGGCAAACTCTTTCTAGAAATGTGCATTTAGTCTTTTTTTCAACCACTAATCCAGCTATAATTGATTCTGGTTTGATTTAAGGGTAGGGTTGTTGTGGCAGTGGTTAAGGCGATGGGCTGAAATCCATTGGGGCTCCGCAGGGTTGGGAAACCTGAACAAAGTTTTTTTCAAATTTTTTGTCAACAATTAGTTAATAAGCCAAAACATTTTGGGACCAGCATTCTCAAAATATTCTTTCTACAAGTTTTTTTTAAAAACCTCTTGAAAACTATAAAAAATAAACAAATGTGTAGGGATGTAGCTCATCTTAGGGCACTTACCCCGGTATGAGGACCCCGGTTAAACAGGGATCTCCACTTGTTTATATAGTCACATTAACAAATTATCTTTAAAAAACAAAAAAAAACCCATTCAAATTAAAGAAATAGTGCAAAAGTAAAAAGGGAAAAAGAACACAGTTGAATTTATCTGGCAAATGCTTTCTAGAAATGTGCATTTGAATTTTTTTAACCACTAATCCGCTATAATTGCTGAAAATTTGTATTTAAGGCTAGAAGGTTTTTGTGGCAGTGGTTAAAGGGATGGACTAAAACCATTGGGGGGCTCCGCCGGTTGAATCCTGCCAACAACGAAATGTATTTTCAAATTTTTTGCTCAACAAATTTGGTCAATCAGAGCCCACACATTTTGGGACCACTACTCAAAAAGAATTCTTTTCCCAAAAATTTTTTTTATTAAAGCCTCTGAAAAACTATAGACAATAATACAACATGGGTTTTTAGGGGGTGTATCTCGTTGGCGCTGGGTATGAGGGCCCTGGGTTTAATCCATTTTCACCACTTGTTTTATAGTCCCGCAAAAATTTTTTTAAAACAACAAACAAAAACCTATTCAAGTTAAAGAAATATGCACAAAGTAAAGGCAAATTGAAAACAGTTGGTTTTTTTGGAAACTGTTTTTTGAAATGTGCATTTGTAATTTTTTTCAACCACTAATCCAGCTTAATTGATTCTGAAAATTTGATTTTAACGGGTAGGGGTTGTTGTGGCCGGTGGTTAAAGGGGGGACAAAATCCCTTAGTTCCCGCGCAGGTTGGGAAACCTGTCAACCGAAAATTTTTTTTCAAATTTTTCTCAACAATTGGTTAAAAAGCCCCACACATTTTTGGGCCAGCATACTCAAAAAATTCTTTTCCCCAAAAATTTTGATTAAACCCTTGAATAACTATTGAAAAAAATACACAATGTGTGGGGATGTAGCTATCGAGGCGCATCCCGGGGTATGAGGGCCGGTTCAAACCTGGGATCTATTGTTTATATAGTCCAAAATTAACAAAAATCTTTAAAAAATTAAACAAAAAACCCCTTTGTTAAAGAAATAGTGCACAAAGTAAAAAGAAATAGAACACAGTTGACATTTATCGGGAAACTGTTTTTTAAAAATGCATTTTGTAATTTTTTCAACCACAATCCCGCTATAATTGATTCTGGTTTGTATTTAATGGCTAGAAAGGGTTTTGTGGCAGTGGTTAAAAAGGGGATTGACTAGGAAAACCATTGGGGGGCTCTTCCCCGGGGTTAATCCTGCCAACAACAATGCAATTTTAGGTTTATGCTCAACAATTAGGTCAATAGAGCCACACATTTTGGGGCCAGCATACCAAAAAAAATTCTTTTCCCCAAATTTTTTTTTTAAAAACCCCTTGAATAACTATGAAATAATACAAAATGTGGAGGAAGGGCTCATTTAGGGATGTTCAAGGAGGGGACCTGGTTCAATCCAAATTTTCTCCACTTGTTTATATAGTCCAATCAACTTATCTTTAAAAACTTAAAAACAAAAAACCCATTAAGTTAAAAAATAATTTCACAAAGTAAAGGCAAATAGAACACAGTTGAATTTATCTGGCAAATTTCTTTTTTAGAAATGTGCATTTGTCAATTTTTTTTCAACCACTAATCAGCTATAATTGTTTTAAAGTTTTTATTTAAGGGAGAAGGTTGTTGTGGCCAGTATTGGCGATGGACTAGAAATCCAAAGGGGGCTCCCGCGCGGTTGAATCCTGCCCCACGAAATGTATTTTTAAATTTTTTTGCTCAAAATTAGGGCAATCAGACCCCCCATTTTTGGGACCAGCATACTCAAAATAATTCTTTTACAATTTTTTTTTAAAACCCTTTAATAACTATAGACTAATACAAATGTGTAGGGATGTAGCTCATCTTAAGGGATGTTTTTATGAGGGCCCTGGTTCAATCCATGGTATCCCCCTTGTTTATATAGTCACAGTTTACAAATTTCTTTAAAAAAATTAACAAACAAAAAACCCTTTAAGTTAAAAAAATAGTGCACAAAATAAAACAAATTGAACACAGTTGAATTTTTTCTGGCAAACTGCTTTTTGAAATGTCATTTTAGTCAATTTTGTCAACCACTAATCCCGCTATAATTGATTCTGAAAGTTTGATTTTAACGGTGAAGGTTTTGTAGTGGTTAAGGCATGGGCTAGAAACCCTTGGGTCTCCCCGCGAGTTGGAATCCCGTAAAACGAAATTTTTCAAATTTTATTAAAATTAGGTAATAGAGCCACAATTTGGAAAACCAGCATCTCAAAAAACCTTTCCAAGTTTTTTATTAAAAACCCCTTTAAAACTATTAAAAAAAAACAAATGTGGGGATGAGCTCATCGGGCGATGCTTCCCCGGTATAGGACCCCGGTTCAATCCAAGGGATTCCACTTGTTTATATAGTCCAATTAACAAAATTTTCTTTAAAACTTAAACAAAAACCCAAGTTAAAAAGAAATGTGCACAAAGTAAAGGCAAATAAAACAAGTTTAATTTATCTGGCAAACCCAAAATTGCATTTAGTCAATTTTTTTTCAACCACTAATCCAGCTATAATTGATTCTGGTTTTTATTTAATGGCTGAAGGTTGTTGTGGGGAGTGGTTAAAGGGGGATTGACTGAAATCCATTGGGGCCCCCCGCAGGTTAATCCTGCCAACAACGAAATGAATTTCGGGTTTTTTTTAAAATTAGGTCAATAAGAGGAACATTTTTGGACCCGCATATCAAAATAAATTTTTTGCCACAAGTTTTTGATTAAAGTCTTGAATAACTATTGAAAATAATTTACCCAATTTTGGGGGGTGTAGCTCATCGTTAGGGCTCCCGGGGGATGGGACCCGGTTCAATCCCTGGGATTACTTTTTATATAGTCACAGTCAACAATTATCTTTAAAAAATTAAAAAAAAAAAACCCATTAAGAAGAAATATGCACAAAGTAAAGGCAAAAAAAACAGTTGAGATTTATCTGGCAAACTGCTTTCTAGAAATTGCATTTGTCAATTTTTTTCAACCACTAATCCCCTATAATTGATTCTGAAAATTTGTATTTAAGGAAAGGTTTTTTTCCCCTGGTTAAGCAGCAAAAAAAATTTTCCCCCTTCAATTAAAAAAATGACAAATTTTTTTTCCAAAAACAGGTAATGGCCCAAAAATTTTTTGGGCCCGCATTAAAAATAATTTTTTTAAAGTTTTTTTAAACCTGAAAATTTTCAATTAAGAAAGGTGGGGGTGATCCTTGGGCTCCCCAAAATTGAACCTGGCAACCAGGATTATTTTTAAATTTATCAAAAATTTTTTTAAAAACTTAAAAAAAAAACCTATTCGTTTAAAAAAATTGAAAATAAACAAAAACAAGTTAGATTTACGCAAATGCTTTCAAAATTCATTTTGTCAATTTTTTTTAAACTAACCACTATAATTGATTCCAAAGTTTTTTTAAAGGCTAGAAGGGTTGTTTTTCATGGTTGGGAAAAGGATAGAAAAATTTGGGGGCCCCCATTAATCCTAAAACGAAATTTATTTTCAGAATTTTATGCTAAAAATTGGTTAATCAGAGCCAACAAGGGACCCGATTCTCAAAATGACCCCTTTCCCCTAAATTTTTTTTTGATTAAAGTCTTGAAAACTATAAAAATAAACAAAGTGTGGGGGTGTGCCATCGAGAGGATGTTCCAGTATGAGGGCCCTGGTTAATCCGGATTCCATTGTTTATATAGTCATTAACAAATTATCTTTAAAAACTTAAAAAAAAAAACCCATTCAATTAAAGAAATAGGCACAAAGTAAAGGCAAAAAAGAACACGTTGAATTTTTCGGCAAACTCTTTTTTAGAAATGTGCATTTGTCAATTTTTGTCCCACTAATCCAGCTATAATTGATTCTAAAAATTTGTTTTAATCAAAAAAGGTTGTTGTGAGTGGTTAAGGGGTGGGCTAGAAATCCATTGGGTCTCTCCGCCAGGTTGAATCCTCCCAAAAACAAAAGATTTTTAGTTTTATGCTCAAAATTAGGTCAATAAAAGCCGAAATTTTTGGGCCCCAACTCAAAAAACCTTTCCCACAAGTTTTTTTATTAAAACCCTTGAATAACTATTAAAATAAACAAATTTAGGGGGGTGTAGCCATCTTAAAAAGGGGATCTTCCCGGTATGAGGACCCTGGTTTCCTGGTATTCCACTTTTTTTTATAGTCACAGTCAACAATTATCTTTAAAAAAATTAACAAACAAAACCTATTTGTTTAAAAAAAGGCACAAAAAAAGGCAAAAAGAACACAGTTGGGTTTATCTGGCAAACTGCTTTCTAGAAATGCATTTGTCAATTTTGTCAACCATAATCCCGCTATAATTGATTCTGAAAGTTTGTTTTAAGGCAAGAAGGTTGTTGTGGCCGAGTGGTTAAAAGGGGATTGATAGAAATCCCTGGGGTCTCCCGCCGGGGGTTAATCCTGCCAACAACAAATAATTTCAGATTTTATGCTAAAATTAGGTAATAGGCCACATTTTGGACCAGCATCTCAAAAAAACTTCTTTCCACAAGTTTTTTATTAAAGCCTCTTAAAACTATAAACAATAAACAAATTTTGGGGATGTAGCTCATCTTAGGGCTTGCGGTAGGGACCCCGGGTTTAATCCAAGGATCCCACTTGTTTATATAGTCACAGTTAACAAAATTTCTTTAAAAACAAAAAAAAACCTATTCAAGTTAAGAAATATACAAAGTAAAGGCAAATAGAACACAGTTGAATTTATCTGGGAAACTGCTTTCTAGAAATGTGCATTTTTTAATTTTTTTCAACCACTAATCCCGCTATAATTGATTCTGAAAGTTTGATTTTGGGGGAGAAGGTTGTTGTCAGTGGTTAAAAGGGGATGACTAGAAATCCATTGGGGCTCCCCCAGGGTTAATCCTGCCAACAACAAATTTATTTTTTAAATTTTTTTGCTAAAAATTTTGGTAATAGAGCCACACATTTGGGGCCAGCATCTAAAATGCTTTTTCCACAAGTTTTTTATTAAAAACCCTTTAAAACTTAAAAAAACAAATGGTTTTGGGATGTAGCTCATTTAGGCGCTTTAACCCCGGGGATGGGGCCCCGGTTCAATCCAAATTTTTCCCCTTGTTTATATAGTCAAGAACAAATTTCTTTAAAAACTTAAAAAAAAAACCTATTCAAGTTAAAAATATGCACAAAGTAAAAGGGAAATAGAACACAGTTGGGTTTATCCAAACCTTTTTTGAAATGTGCATTTTTCAATTTTTTTCAACCACTAATCCCGTATAATTGATTCTGAAAATTTGATTTAATGGAGAAAAGGGTTTTTGTGGCCCAATGGGGTTTAAATGGGCTAGAAATCCTTCTCCCCCAGGTTGAATCCTGCCAACAACTTATTTCAGAATTTTTTTGCTAAAATTAGGTAAAGGCCCAAAAACATTTGGACCCCATCTCCCAAAAAAAACTTCTTTGCCCAAAATTTTTTTATTAAAAATCTTGAAAAAATAAAAAAAAACAAATTGGGGATGTAGCTCATCTTGGGGCATCTTTGGTATGAGGACCCCGGGTTTAATCCATGATCCCACTTGTTTTTTTAGTCCAATTAACAAATTTCTTTAAAAACTTAAAAAAAAAAACCTATTCAAGTTAAAGAAATATGCACAAAATAAAGGGAAAAGAACACAGTTGAGATTTATCTGGCCCCTTTTGAAAGTATTTTAATTTTTTTTCAACCATAATCCCCGCTATAATTGATTCTGAAAGTTTGTATTTAATGGAAATTTTGGGCAGTGGTTAAGGGGATTTACTAAAAAAACCATTTGGGGGCTCCGCCAGGTTCAATCCGCCAACAACAAATGAATTTCAGATTTTTTGCTCAACAATTGGTCAATAGAGCAAATTTTGGACCAGATACCAAAAAATTCTTTGCCACAAGTTTTTGATTAAAAACCCCCTTTAATAACTATAAAATAAACAAATGTGTAGGGGTTAGCTCATTTAGGGCATGCTTTGGGTATGAGGACCCCGGGTTAATCCATGGTATCCCACTTGTTTATATATCACAGTAACAAATTTCTTTAAAAACAACAAACAAAAAAACCCATTCAAGTTAAAGAAATATGCACAAAGTAAAGGAAAAGAACACAGTTGAGATTTATCTGGCAAAAATGCTTTCTAGAAATGTGCATTTTTAATTTTGTCAACCACTAATCCACTATAATTGATTCTGAAAGTTTGATTTTTTAAAGGCAAAAAGGGTTTTTGTGGCCGGTGGTTGGGATTGACTAGAAATCCTTTGGGTCTCGCAGGTTGAATCCCGCCCAACAACTAAATTTCAGATTTTTTGTAAAATTAGGGAATAGACCCAATTTTAGGGCCAGCATTTCAAAACTTCTTTGCCAAAGTTTTTGATTAAAAACCCCTTTAAAACAAAACAATAAACAAAAGTGTGGGATGTGCTCATCTTAAGGGCATGCTTGGTATGAGGGCCCCCGGTTCAATCCAAGATCCCACTTGTTTATATAGTCCAATTAACAAATTTCTTTAAAAAAATTAACAAAAAAACCTTTCAAGTTAAAGAAATATAAAAAGTAAACAAATAGAACACAGTTAAATTATCGGGAAACCTTTTTAAAATTTCATTTTTTAATTTTTTTCAACCACTAATCCAGCTATAATTTATTCTGAAAGGATTTTAAGGTGAAGGTTGTTGTGGGGGTGGTTAAAAGGGGGACTAGAAATCCCTTGGGGCTCCCCGGGTTAATCCGCCAACAAAATTATTTTTCAGAATTTTTTGCTAAAAAAATTTGGTAATAAAACCAACACATTTTGGGGCCAGCATCTAAAATCTTCTTTCCAAAATTTTGATTAAAACCCCTTTAAAACTAAAATAAAAAAATGTGTGGGGATGTATCATCGTTGAGGGATGTTCCAGGTAAGGGGCCCTGGTTCAATCCGGGGTCCCACTTTTTATATAGTCCAATTAAAAATTATCTTTTAAAAAAAACAAAAAAACCTACGTTTAAAAAAATAGTGCACAAATAAACAAATGAACACAGTTAGATTTATCCAAAAATTTTCTAGAAAATTTTATTTGTCAATTTTGTCAACCACTAATCCAGCTATAATTGATTCTGAAAGTTTATTTAATCAAAAAAGGTTTTGTAGTGGTTAAGGGATGACAAAAAACCATTGGTCCCCCGCCCGGTTGAAACCTGCCAACAAAAAAAATTTATTTTTAGTTTTTTGCTAAAATTAGGTAATAAAAGCCAAAAACATTTTGGACCAGCATCTCAAAATACTTCTTTGCCACAAGTTTTTTTATTAAAGCCCTTGAAAACTATAAAAAAAACCAAAATTTTGGGATGTAGCTCATGTTAGAGGCATTGCAGGTATGAGGGGCCCTGGTTCAATCCAGGATTCCCCCTTGTTTTTATAGTCACAGTTAACAAATTTTTTAAAAAAATTAAAAACAAAAACCTATTCAAGTTAAAAAAATAGTGCACAAAAATAAAAGGGAAAAGAACACAGTTGAGATTTATCTGGAAAACTGCTTTCAAAATTTCATTTTAATTTTTTTCAACCACTAATCCCGCTATAATTGATTCTGAAAGTTTGTTTTTGGCAAAGGTTTTGTGGCCCAGTGGTTAAAAGGGGATGGGTAGAAACCATTGGCTCCCCCAGGTTCAATCCTGCCAACAAAAATGATTTTTAAATTTATGCTCAACAATTGGGGCAATAAAAGCCCCAAAATTTAGGACCACATCTCAAAATTACTTTTTTCCACAAGTTTTTTTATTAAAAAACCTCTTGAATAACTATGAAAATAATACACAATGTGTAGGGATGTAGCTCATCGTTAGGGCATGCTTATATGAGGACCCCGGTTCAATCCATGGTATCCCATTGTTTATATAGTCCAGTTAACAAATTTCTTTAAAAAATTAACAAACAAAAAAACCCATTCAAGTTAAAAAAAATATGCACAAAGTAAAAAGGCAAAAAGAACACAGTTGAGATTTATCGGGAAACTCTTTCTAGAAATGTGCATTTTTTAATTTTTTTCAACCACTAATCCTTTAAAATTTATTCGAAAGTTTGATTTAAGGCAGAAAAGGGTTTTTGTGGCCCCGTGGTTAAGGGGTGGACTAGAAATCCATTGGGTCTCCCGGGTTGAATCCTGCCCCCAAAAATTATTTTCAGAATTTTATGCTAAAATTAGGTAATAAAACCACACATTTTTGGGGCCACTATAAAATACTTTTTGCCACAAGTTTTGATTAAAGCCCTTTAAAACTATCAAAACAAATGTGTAGGGGTGTGCCACGAGGGGTCCCGGGAAAAAGGGGGCCGGTTCAATCCAGGTATCCCACTTGTTTTTTATATCCAGTTAACAAATTTTCTTTAAAAAAACCAAAAAACCCTTTTGTTAAAGAAATAGTGCACAAAATAAAACAAATGAACACAGTTGAGATTTATCCAAACTGCTTTCAGAAATGTGCATTTTTAATTTTTTTCAACCACTAATCCATATAATTGATTCTGAAAATTTTTTTTTAAGGCTGAATTTTTTGTGGGAAATGGTTAAAAACGATGGACTAGAAATCCCTTGGGTCTCCGGCAGGTTGGAAACCTGCCAACGAAATTATTTTTTTAGAATTTTTTTCTAAAAAGGGAATAAAAGCCACACATTTTGGACCAGCATCTCAAAATTTTCTTTTCCCAAAATTTTTTTATTAAACCCCTTGAAAACTATTAAAAATCAAATTGTGGATGTAGCTCATCGTTAGGGCGTTTCCCAATTTTGAGGGCCCTGGTTCAATCCAGGGATCCCACTTGTTTTTTATAGTCAATTAACAAAATTTCTTTAAAAAAATTAAAAAAAAAAAACCCCAAGAAAGAAATAGTACGTAAAGCAAATGAACACAGTTGAATTTTTTTCAAACTGCTTTCTAAAATGTGCATTTAGTCAATTTTTCAACCACTAATCCAGCTATAATTGATTCTGAAAGTTTGTATTTAATGGCAGAAGGTTTTGTGGCCAGTGGTTGAAAATCTAGAAACCATTGGTCTCCCGCCGGTTGAATCCGCCCAAAAACGAAATGATTTTTAAATTTTATGCTCAACAATTAGGTCAATAAACCGACACATTTTGGAAGCATACTCAAAAAAAACTTCTTTTCCACAAGTTTTGATTAAATCTTGAATAACATTGAAAATAATACACAATGTTTTGGGATGTAGCTCATCGTTAGAGGCATGCTTCAAGGGAGAGGGCCCTGGTTAATCCATGGTATCCCACTTGTTTATATAGTCATAACAAAATTATCTTTAAAAATTAAAAAAAAAAACCTATTAAGTTAAAAAAAAGTGCACAAAATAAAGGCAAATGGGAAAAAGTTGAGATTTTTCGAAACTGCTTTCAAAATTTCATTTTTTTAATTTTTTTCAACCATAATCCCTATAATTGATTCAAAGTTTGTTTTAACTAGAAGGTTGTTGGCCGGGGTTGGCGATGATAAAAACCCTTGGGGCTCCCCGCGGTTGAATCCTGCAAGAAAGATTTTTTAAATTTTATGCTCAACAATTGGGGCAATAAAAAGGGCCACACATTTTGGACCATACTCAAAAATAATTTTCCCCAAATTTTTTATTAAAAACCTCTTGAATAACTAGAAATAAAACAAATTTTAGGGGTTAGCTCATCTTAGGGCTTTTTCCCAGGGATGAGGACCCTGGTTCAATCCCTTATCCCATTTTTATATAGTCAAAAAAATTATCTTTTAAAAATTAACAAACAAAAACCTATTCAAGTTAAAGAAATATACAAAGTAAAAGGCAAATAGAAAACAGTTGAGATTTTCTGGCAAACTGCTTTCTAAAATTTCATTTTTAATTTTGTCAACCACTAATCCAGATAATTTATTCGAAAATTTGTTTTAAGGTAAAGGTTGTTTGGGGCCCAGTGGTTAAGGGGGACTAGAAATCCATTGGGGGCCCCGGGTTGAATCCTGCCAACAAGAAAAAATTTTTAAATTTTTTCCAAAATTGGGGAATAGGCCCACATTTGGACCAGCATTAAAATCCCCTTTCCAAAAATTTTTTATTAAAGCCTCTTTAAAACTATAAAATAAACAAATGTGTAGGGATGGCTCATCGTTAGGCGATTTCCAGGTATGAGGACCTGGGTTTAATCCAGGTTCCCCCTTGTTTATATAGTCACAAACAAATTATCTTTAAAAACAAAAAAAACCTTTAAAGTTTAAAAAAATATGCACAAAGTAAAAGGGAAAGAACACAGTTGGGTTTTCTGGCAAACTGCTTTCTAAAATGTGCATTTTGTCAAATTTTTGTCAACCACAATCCCGCTATAATTGATTCTGAAAATTTGTATTTAATGGGAATTGTTGGGCAGTGGTTAGGCGATGGGCTAAAAACCATTGGTTCCCCCCCGGTTCAAAATCCTGCCAACAACAAATGATTTTCAGTTTTTTTGCTCAACAATTAGGTCAATAAAAGCCCAACATTTTGGGACCAGCCTCAAAATATTCTTTGCCCCGTTTTATTAAAGTCTTGAATAACTTTTAAAATAATTAAAATGTGGGGATGGCTCATTTGGGCTGCCCCGGGATGAGGACCCCGGGTTTCCATGGATTCCCCTTTTTTTATAGTCCAATCAACAAATTATCTTTAAAACTTAAAAAAAAAACCTATTAAGTTAAAGAAATAATTTAAAAATAAGGCAAATAGAAAACAGTTGAGATTTATTCAAACCTTTTCAGAAAAGTGCATTTGCAATTTTTTCAACCCCTAATCAGCTATAATTGATTCGGTTTGATTTAAGGCTGAAGGTTGTTGTGGAGTGGTTAAGGGGTGGGCTAGAAATCCATTGGGGCTCCGCGGTTAACCCCCAACAACAAAAAAATTTTTAGAATTTTATGCTCAAAATTAGGTAATAGAGCCCAAACATTTGGGGCCCGCATCTCAAAAAATTCTTTGCCAAATTTTTTTTTTTAAGCCTCTTTAAAACTATAAAATAAACAAAATTTTGGGGGTGTAGCTCTCTTAGGCGAGCTTCGGTATAGGACCCCGGTTCAATCCCGGTATCCCACTTGTTTATATATCACAGTTAACAAATTATCTTTTCTTAACAAAAAAAACCCATTCAAAAAAAAATAGTGCACAAAAAAAAAAATGAACACAGTTGAGATTTTTCAAACCTTTTAAAATTTCATTTGTCAATTTTTTTCAACCTTAACCGCAAAATTTTTCGAAAGTTTGATTTTTTGGCTAAAATTTTTGTGGCAGTGGGTTAAGGGGTGGACTAAATCCATTGGGGTCTCCCCAGGTTGAATCCTGCAACAACGAAATTATTTTCAGAATTTTATGCTAAAATTAGGGAATAAGGCCAAACATTTTTTGGGGCCAGCATTTAAAAAATTTTTCCCCAAAAATTTTTTTTAAAGCCTTGAAAACTAAAAAAAACAAATTTGGGGGTGTAGCTCATTTAGGCATGCTTCGCAGGGATAACCTGGTTCAAACCAGGGATCTCCATTTTTTTTATAGTCACAGTTAACAAAATTTTTTTAAAACCAAAAAAAAAAACCTATTCAAATTAAAAGAAATAGTACAAAATAAAAACAAATGAACACAGTTGGAATTTATTCAAACTGCTTTCTAAAATGTGCATTTTGTCAATTTTTCAACCATAATCCGCTATAATTATTCTGAAAGTTTGTTTTAACAGAAAAGGTTGTTTGGCCAGTGGTTAAGGGGGGGACAGAAATCCTTGGGGGGCCCGGCCCGGTTGAATCCCCAACAAAAATGATTTTTAAATTTTTTTGCTCAACAATTTGGTCAATAAAGGGGACACATTTTGGACCAAAACATACTCAAAATTCTTTAAAAATTTTGATTAAAGCCCTTGAAAACTATTGAAAATAATACAAATGTTAGGGATGTAGCTCTGTTGAGGGATTTTCCCTGGGATGAGGCCCCCGGGTTAATCCATGGGATTCCCCCTTGTTTATATATACAGTAACAAATTATTTTAAAAAATTAACAAACAAAAACCTATTCAAGAAAAATAGTGCACAAAGTAAAGGAAATGAAACAGTTGAGTTTTTTCAAAATTTTTTAAAAGGAAATTTTTTTCAACCCCAAAAGTTAAAAAAGGAAATTGAAACCCCGGGGTTGGGGGGGATTTTCTGGGGAAACTCCCTTAAATGTTTTTCAATTTTTCCCAAAAATTGGGGAAAAAAAATTTGGGGAAAATATAAAAAACTTTTTGCAAAATTTTTTTAAAGGAAAAATAAAAAAACCAATTGGGGGTCTCCCGGGGCGGGTTGGGACCCCGTTTAACCCGGAAATTTTTTATTTTTCAAATTTTTTAAAAAAAACAAAAAAAAATTTCAATAAAAAAAAGGGCCGAACAAATTTTTGGGGAAGGGAATTTTTCTCAAAATGCTTTTTTTGTCTGAAATTTTTTTAAAACCCAAAAGAAATTTATTTAAAAAAGAAGGTTTTTTGGGGGGGTTAAAAGGGATGCTAAAACCCCCTTGGGGTTGGGGGTTTAACCCCCCAAAAGGGATTTTTAAAACCCTGGTCAATAGGGACACATTTTTAAAATATAAAATTAACCCCCCTTTTTAAAACCCCTTAAAAAACAAAAAATCAAAAATTTGGGGGTTTGTCACGTGGCCATTCCATTGAGGATTAAACCTGGAAATACTTTTTATAAGTCAAGTCAAAAATTTTTTTAAAAAATTTAACAAAAAAAAATATTCAAGTTGAAAAGGGCCAAAAAAGGTGCCAGTTAGTTTTTTGGCGTTTCTAGAAATTGGGTTTTTTAAGTCCCCAAAGCGCGAAAATTTGATTTTAACCAGAAAGTTTTTCCGAGTTTAAGTCAGAAATTTTGGGCTCCGGGCAATTGAACACAAATTTCCCAAAATTAACTTTCTAACCCACACATTTTTGGAATAAAAAACCCCCAAAAAACCCTTGAAAATAAATTTAAAAATGTTGGGGGTTGCTCACGTTGGGAGCTTTTGGGATGGGCCCGGTTCAATCCAGGTATTCCACTTGTTTATATGTCACAGTCAACAATTTCTTTAAAAACAACAAACAAAAAAACCCATTCAAAAAAGAAATAGTGCACAAAATAAAGGTAGAACACAGTTGAGATTTATCTCAAAAATTCTTTCTAGAAATGGCATTTTTTCAAATTTTTTCAACCACTATTCCAGCTATAATTGATTCTGAAAGTTTGATTTTAATGGCTAGAAGGTTGTTGTGGCTGAGTGGTTAAGGCGATGGACTAGAAATCCATTGGGTCTCCCGCAGGGTTCAATCCTGCCAACAACGAAATGTATTTTCAGAATTTTATCTCAACAATTAGGTCAATCAGAGCCACACATTTTGGGACCAGCATACTCAAAATGAATTCTTTGCCTACAAGTTTTTATTAAAGCCTCTTGAAAACTATAACAATAAACAAATGTGTAGGGGATGTAGCTCATCATTAGAGCGCATGCTTCACAGGTATGAGGACCCTGGTTCAATCCATGGTATCTCCACTTGTTTATATAGTCACAGTCAACAAATTATCTTTAAAAACTTAACAAACAAAAACCTATTCAAGTTAAAGAAATAGTGCACAAAGTAAAGGCAAATGAACACAGTTGGGATTTATGTGGCAAACTGCTGTCTTGAGGTGTGCATATTGTCAGTTTTAGTGGACCACTAATCCAGCTATAATTCGATTCTGAAAGTTTGATTTTAACGCTAGAAGGTTGTTGTGGCAGTGGTTAAGGCGATGGACTAGAAATCCATTGAGATGCTCCCGCGCGGGTTCGAATCCTGCCAACAACGAAATTTATTTTCCAGAATTTCCAAATGCTCAAAATTAGGTTAATCAGAGCCAACACACATTTTGGGACCAGCATTCTCAAAATGACTTCTTTGCCACCCTGAAGTTTTTGATTAAAAAGCCTCTTTTGAAGAACTATAAACAATGAACATAATGTGTAGGGATGTAGCTCTCATCGTTAGAAGCCAAGCATGCTTCAGAGTAGTATGAGGACCCTGGTTCAATCCATTTGTATCTCCACTTGTTTTATATAGCTCACAGTTAACAAATTATCTTTAAAAATCCTAATAAAAAAACCTATTCAAGTTAAAGAAATAGTGCACAAAGTAAAGGCAAATAGAACACAGTTGAGATTTATCTGTGCAAACTGCTTTCATAGAAATGTGCATTTAGTCGAAATTTTTTGTCAACCACTAATCCAGCTATAATTGATTCTGAAAGTTTGTATTTAATGGCTAGAAAGGTTGTTGTGGCTTCTAGTGGTTAAAGGCGATGGACTAGAAATCCATTGCGTCTACTCCGCTCAGTGTTCGAATCCTGCCAACAATCTAAATGTGGCGCTTTGTGAATTTTATGCTCAACAATTAGGGTCAATAAGAGCAGTACACATTTTAGGACCAGCATACTCAAAATTATTTTCTTTGCCACAAGTTTTGATTAAAGCCTCTTGAATAACTATTGAAAATAATACACAATGTTGGTAGGGGATGTAGCTCATCGTTAGAGAGTTATGCTTCTGCAGGTATGAGGACCCTGGTTCAATCCATGGTATCTCCACTTCTGTTTATATAGTCACAGTCAACAAATTATCTTTAAAAACTTAACAAACAAAAAAACCTATTCAAGTTAAAAGGAAATAGGTGCACAAAGTAAAAGGGCAAATGGAAGCACAGTTGAGATTTATCTGGCAAACTGCTTTCTAGAAATGTTACATTTAGTCAATTCTTTTTGTCAACTCACTTTATCCAGCTATATAATTGATTCTGAAAGTTTGTATTTAATGGCTAGGAAAGTGTTGTTGTGGCAGAGTGGTTAAAGAGCGATTGACTAGGGAAATCCATTAGTTCTCTCTGTGCAGGTTCGAATCACTGCCAACAACAACTTATGCAATTTCGCAGAGTTTTATGCTCAAATAATTAGGTCAATAAGAGCGACACATTATTTTGGACCAGCATACTCAAAAATTACTTTTTTACCACAAGTTTTTGATTAAAGCCTCTTGAATAACTATTGAAAATAATACACACAATGTGTGTAGGATGTAGCTCATCGTTAGGCGCCAAGTACTTACATTGCAGGTATGAGGACCCCTGGTTCAATCCATGGTATCACCACTTGTTTTATATAGTCATCAGCAAGTTAACAAATTATTCAAAAACTTAACAAACAAAAACCTATTCAAGTTAAAGAGAAATAGTGCACAAAAGTAAAGGCAAATTCGAATACAGTTGAGATTTTTCTCTGGCAAACGCTATAAATGTGCATTTAGTCAATTTTGTCAACCACTAATCCAGCTATAATTGATTCTGAGTTTGATTTAATACAGAAGGTTGTTGTGGCTTGAAAATAAGCTATGGACTGTGAAATCCATTGCGTCTCCCTGCGCAGTGGTTGAATCCTGTCAACAACTAAATGTATTTTTCAGTAATTTTATGCTCAAATAATTAGGTCAATAAAGAGCTTTACACATTTTGGGGGACCAGCATACTCAAAATGACTTCTTTGTCACAAGTTTGTGAGCCAAAGCCTCTTGAAGAACTATGTTCAATGAACATAATGTGTAGGGATGTAGCTCATCGTTAGAGCGCATGCTTTTTTGCAGGTATGAGGACCCTGGTTCAAATCCATGGTATCACCACTTGTTTATATAGTTAGTCACAGTTAACAAATTATCTTTTAAAAAAGTCCCCAACAAAACAAAAACCTATTCAAGTTAAGAAAATAGTGCACAAAAGTAAAGGCAAAATTCTGAACACAGTTGAGAATTTATCTGGCAAACTGCTTTATAGAGATTGTGCACTTTGTCAATTTTGTGTCAACCACTAATCCAGCTTATAATTCATTCTGAAAGTTTGATATTAGCCAGCAAGAAGGTTGTTGTGGCCGAGTGGTTAAGGCGATGGACTAGAAATCTGGGTCTCCCCCCGCGCAGGTGTCTTTGAATCCTACCAACAAGGAAATGTTTTTTCAGAAGTATGCTTTCCTTCAACAAATAGGTCAATCAGAGTTGTATTAGCCACATTTTTGGGGACCAGCATACTCAAAATTACTTCTTTGACACAAGTTTTTGAACAAAGCCTCTTGAATAACTATAGAAAATAATACACAAATGTATAGGATGTAGCTCATCTCGTAATGGATGAATTAACCTTCGCATGTATGAGGCCCCTGGTTCAATCCATGGTATCTCCACTTGTTTATATAGTCACCAGTCAACGAATTATCTTTAAAAACTTAACAAACAAAAACCTATTCAAGTTAAAGAAAGGAAAATAAAGTAAAGGGCAAAATAGAAATTGTGCTGAGATTATCTGGCAAACTGCTTAGAAATGTGCATTTTGTCAATTTTTGTCAACCACTTAATCATTATAATTGATTCTGAAAGTTTGATTTAATTGCCAGAAAGTTGTTGTGGCCGAGTGGTTACAAGGAGACTAGAAATCCATTATGTCTCCTGCCGCAGAGTTCGAATCCCAGCCAACAACCAAATGTTTTTTCAGAATTTATGCTCAACAATTTGTGCTCAATAAGAGTCGGTTACATTTGAAATTCAGCATACCCAAAATTACTTCTTGGCCACAAGTTTTGACTAGCCTCTTGAATAACTATTGGAAAATAATACACACACTGTAGGGGATGAACATTGTTTAGAGGCAAGCTTTGAAAAGGAGGACCCTGGTTCAATCCATATCTCCACTTGTTTATATAGTCACAGTCAACGAATTATCTTTAAAAAACTTAACAAACAAAAACCTATTCAAGAAGAAAATAGTGCACAAAGTAAAGGCAAATAGAACACAGTTGAGATTTATCTGGCAAACTGCTTTCTAGAAATGTGCATTTTGTCAATATTTGTCAACCACTATTCCAGCTATAATTGATTCTGAAAGTTTGATTTTAATGGCTAGAAGGTTGTTGTGGCTGAGTGGTTAAGGCGATGGACTAGAAATCCATTGCGGTCTCCCCGCGCAGGTTCGAATCCTGACAACAACGAAATGTATTTTCAGAATTTTATGCTCAACAATTAGGTCAATAAGAGCCGTATTAAACACATTTTAGGACCAGCATACTCAAAATTACTTCTTGCCGCAAAGTTTTTTATTAAAGCCTCTTGAATAACTATAGACAATAATACAAAATGTGTAGGGGATGTAGCTCATCGTTAGGAGCGCATGCCGCAGGTATGAGGACCCCTGGTTCAATCCATGGAATCTCACTTGTTTATATAGTCACAGTCAACAAATTATCTTTAAAAACTTAACAAACAAAAAACCTATTCAGTTAAAAAATAGTGCACAAGGAAAAGGCAAATAGAACACAGTTGTGATTTATCTGGCAAACTGCTTTCTAGAAATGTGCATTTTGTCAATTTTTGTCAACCACTAATCCAGCTATAATTGATTCTGAAAGTTTGATTTTAACGGCTAGAAAGTTGTTGTGGCCGAGTGGTTAAGGCGATGGACTAGAAATCCATTGCGGTCTCCCGCGCAGGTTCGAATCAACCCCTGCCAACAACTAAATGTTTTTTTCAGAATTTTATGCTCAACAATTGGGTCAATAAGAGCTTCGACACATTTTAGGACCAGCATACTCAAAATTACTTTTGCCACAAGTTTTTGATTAAAGCCTCTTGAATAACTATTGAAAATAATACACAATGTGTAGGGGATGTAGCTCATCGTTAGAGTGCATGCTTCGCAGGTATGAGGACCCTGGTTCAATCCATGGTATCTCCACTTGTTTATATAGTCACAGTCAACGAATTATCTTTAAAAACTTAACAAACAAAAACCTATTCAAGTTAAAGAAATAGTGCACAAAGTAAAGGCAAATAGAACACAGTTGAGATTTATCTGGCAAACTGCTTTCTAGAAATGTGCATTTTGTCAATATTTGTCAACCACTATTCAGCTATAATTGATTCTTGAAAGTTTGATTTTAATGGCTAGAAGGTTGTTGTGGCTGAGTGGTTAAGGCGATGGACTAGAAATCATTGCTGGGTCTCCTCAAGCGCCAGTTCTGAATCCTGACAACAACGAAAATGTATTTTCAGAATTTTATGCTCAACAATTAGGTCAATAAGAGCCGACACATTTTAGGACCAGCATACTCAAAAGTGCTTCTTTTGCTACACGTTTTTTTTGATTAAAGCCTCTTGAATAACTTTTTTGAAAATAATTACACAATGTGTAGGGGATGTAACTCATCATTCAGAGCGCATAAGTATTGCATAGGTATGAGTACCCTGGTTCAATCCATGAGTATCTCCACTTGTTTATATAGTCACAGTCAACAAATTATCTTTAAAACTTAACAAACAAAAAACCTATTCAAGTTAAAGAAATAGTGCACAAAGTAAAGGCAACCATGATAGAACACAGTTGAGATTTATCTGTGCAAAACTGCTTTCTAGAAATGTGCATTTTGTCAATTTTTGTCAACCACCTAATCCACAGCTATAATTCATTCTGAAAGTTTGTATTTAACAGCTTAAAGAAGGTTGTTGTGTATTTTCTAGTGGTTACAAGGCGATGGACTAGAAATCCTTTGCAGGGTCTCCACGCAGGTTCGAATCCTGCCAACAACGATGATGTATTTTCAGAATTTTATGCTCAACAATTAGGTCAATCAGAGCCGATACATTTTAGGGACCAGCATACTCAAAATAACTAACTTTGCCACAAGATTTTTGATTTAAAGCCTCTTGAATAACTACATAGACAATAATACAGCAACATGTGTAGGGATGTAGCTCATCGTTAGGAGTGCATGCTTCGCAGGTATGAGGACCCTGGTTCAATCCATGGTATCACCACTTGTTTGATATAGTCACAGTTAACAAATTATCTTTAAAAACTTAACAAACAAAAACCTATTCAGAAGTTAAAGAAATAGGTGTGCACAAAGTAAAGGCAAAATAGAACACAGTTGAGATTTATCTGGCAAACTGCTTTCTAGAAATGTGCATTTTTTTAATTTTTGTCAACCACTAATCCAGCTATAATTGATTCTGAAAGTTTGATTTTAATGGCTAGAAGGTTGTTGTGGCCAAAGTGTGAAAGTGTTAAGGCGATGGACTAGAAATCCCATTACCTGCCGGTCTCCCGGGCAGGTTCGAATCCTGCCAACAATGAAATGTATTTTCAGAATTTTATGCTCAACAATTATAGGTCAATAAGAGCCTGACACATTTTAGGACCAGCATACTCAAAAAATTGCTTCTTTGCCACAAGTTTTTGATTAAAGCCTCTTGAATAACTATTGAAAATAATACACAATGTGTAGGGGATGTAGCTCATCGTTAGGAGCAGCATGCTTCGCAGGTATGAGGACCCTGGTTCAATCCATGGTATCACCACTTGTTTATATAGTCACAGTTAACAAATTATCTTTAAAAACTTAACAAACAAAAACCTATTCAAGTTAAAGAAATAGTGCACAAAGTAAAGGCAAATTGAACACAGTTGAGATTTTTCTGGCAAACTGCTTTCTATAAATGTGCATTTAGTAAATTTTTGTCAACCACTAATCCAGCTATAATTGATTCTGAAAGTTTGATTTTAATGGCTAGAAGGTTGTTGTGGCCGAGTGTTTAAGGCGATGGACTAGAAATCCATTGCGGTCTCCCCGCGCAGGTTGGAATCCTGTCAACAACGAAATGTATTTTCAGAATTTTATGCTCAACAATTAGGTCAATAAGAGCCGACACATTTTGGGACCAGCATACTCAAAATGACTTCTTTGTCACAAGTTTGTGATTAAAGCCTCTTGAAGAACTATAAACAATGAAACATAATGTGTAGGGGATGTAGCTCATCGTTAGAGCGCATGCTTCGCAGGTATGAGGACCCTGGTTCAATCCATGGTATCACCACTTGTATATATAGTCACAGTTAACAAATTATCTTTAAAAACTTAACAAACAAAAACCTATTCAAGTTAAAGAAATAGTGCACAAAGTAAAGGCAAATTGAACACAGTTGAGATTTATCTGGCAAACTGCTTTCTATAATTGTGCACTTAGTCAATTTTTGTCAACCACTAATCCAGCTATAATTCATTCTGAAAGTTTGTATTAAACAGCAAGAAGGTTGTTGTGGCCGAGTGGTTAAGGCGATGGACTAGAAATGTTTGGGTCTCCCCCACAAGAGGTTCGAATCCTGCCAACAACGACATGTATTTTCAGAATTTTATATGCTGCTGCTCAACAATTAGGTCAATCAGAGCCGACACATTTTGGGACCAGCATACTCAAAATGACTTCTTTGCCACAAGTTTTTGATTAAAGCCTCTTGAAGAACTATAAACAATGAAACATAATGTGTAGGGGATGTAGCTCATCGTTTGAGAGCATGCTTTGCAGGTATGAGGACCCTGGTTCAATCCAGGGTATCTCCACTTGTTTATATAGTCCCAGTTAACAAATTATCTTTAAAAAACTTAAACAAAAACCTATTCAAGTTAAAAGGAAATAGTGCACAAAAAGTAAAGGCAAATAGAACACAGTTGAGATTTATCTGGCAAACTGCTTTCTAAAATGTGCATTTGTCAATTTTTGTCAACCACTAATCCAGCTATAATTGATTCTGAAAGTTTGATTTTAACAGGCCTAGAAGGTTGTTGTGGCTGAGTGGTTAAGCGATGGACTAGAAATCCATTGCAGTCTCTCGCGCAAGAGGTCTCGAATCCTGCCAACAGCGGAAATGTATTTTCAGAATTTTATATGCTCCAAATAATTAGGTCAATAAGAGCCGACACATTTAGGACCAGCATACCAAAATGACTTCTTTGCCACAAGTTTTTATTAAAAGCCTCTCTTGAATAACTATTATAGACAATAATACAAAGACTCTTATGTGTAGCCAGGGGATGTAGCTCATCGTTAGAGTGCATGCTTTGCAGGTATGAGAACCCTGGTTCAATCCATGGTATCTCCACTTGTTTATATAGTCACATTTAACAAATTATCTTTAAAAACTTAACAAACAAAAACCTATTCAAGTTAAAGAAATAGTGCACAAAGTAAAGGCAAATAGAACACAGTTGAGATTTATCTGGCAAACTGCTTTCTAGAAATGTGCATTTTGTCAATTTTTTCAACCACTAATCCAGCTATAGTTGATTATGAAAGTTTGAATTTAATCACTTGAAGGTTGTTGTGGCCGAGTGGTTAAGGCGATGGACTAGAAATCCATTGGGGTCTCCCCGTGCAGGTTCGAATCCTGCCAACAACGAAATATATTTTCAGAATTTTATGCTCAACAATTAGGTCAATCAGAGCCGACACATTTTGGGACCAGCATACTCAAAATGACTTCTTTGCCACAAGTTTTTGATTAAAGCCTCTTGAAGAACTATAAACAATGAAACGCTTCCTGTAATGTTAACCTTGAGGATGTAGCTCATCGTTTGAGAGCATGCTTTGCAGGTATGAGGACCCTGGTTCAATCCAGGGTATCTCCACTTGTTTATATAGTCCCAGTTAACAAATTATCTTTAAAAACTTAACAAACAAAAACCTATTCAAGTTAAAGAAATAATAGTGCATAAAAGTAAAAGGCAAATAGAAGCACAGTTGAGATTTATCTGGCAAACTGCTTTCTAGAAATGTGCATTTTGTCAATTTTTGTCAACCACTAATCCAGCTATAATTGATTCTTGAAAGTTTGATTTAACAGCTAGAAGGTTGTTGTGGCTGAGCAGATGGTTAAAGTAAGGATGGACTAGAAATCCATTGCAGTCTCTGCTGCAGGTTCGAATCCTGCCAACAACGAAATGTATTTTCAGAATTTTATGCTCAACAATTAAGGTCAATAAGAGCCGACACATTTTAGGACCAGCATACTCAAAAATGACTTCTTTGCCACAAAGTTTTTATTAAAGCCTCTTGAACTAATAACTATAGACAATAATACAAATTGTGTAGGAGGATGTATGGCTCATCGTTAGGCGCATGCCACTTGAGAGTATGAGAGACCTGGTTCAATTCACTTGGTATCTCCACTTGTTTTTATAGTCACAGTCAACAAATTATCTTTAAAAGAAACTTAACAAACAAAAGAAACCTATTCAAGTTAAAGAAATAGTGCACAAAGTAAAGGCAAATAGAACACAGTTGAGATTTATCTGGCAAACTGCTTTCTAGAAATGTGCATTTGTCAATTTTTGTCAACCACTAATCCAGCTATAATTGATTCTGAAAGTTTGATTTTAATGGCTAGAAGGTTATTTGTGGCCGAGTGGTTATGAGCGGGACTAGGAAATCCATTGCGGTCAACCTTGCGCAGGTTCTTGAATCCTGCCAACAAATCAGGAAATGTATTTTTTTTCAGAATTTTATGCTCAACAATTAGGTCAATAAGAGCCGACACATTTTTAGGACCAGCATACCTCAAATTAACGCTTCTTTGCCACAAGTTTTTTGATTAAAAGCCTCTTGAATAACTATTAGAAAATAATACACAATGTGTAGGGATGTAGCTTATTGTTAGGCGCAAGATTACTTACCCCCACCCAGGTATGAGGACCCTGGTTCAATCCATGGTATCTCCAGTTGTTTATATATAGTCACAGTCAACAAATTATCTTTAAAAACTTAACAAACAAAAACCTATTCAAGTTAAAGAAACCAAGTTTTTTTCACAAAGTAAGGCAAATAGAACACAGTTGAGATTTATCTGGCAAACTGCTTTCTAGAAATGTGCATTTTGTCAATTTTTTTCAACCACTAATCCAGCTATAATTGATTATGAAAGTTTGAATTTAATCGCTAGAAGGTTGTTGTGGCCGAGTGGTTAAGGAGATGGACTAGAAATCCATTGGGGTCTCCCCGCGCAGGTTTGAATCCTGCCAACAACGTAATGTATTTTCAGAATTTTATGCTCAACAATTAGGTCAATAAGAGCCGACACATTTTAGGACCATCATACTCAAAATTACTTATTTGCCAAAAGTTTTTGGTTAAAGCCTCTTGAAGAACTATAGACAACGAACCAATATGTGTAGGGGATGTAGCTCAGCGGTGGAGCGCAAATTTTGCATGTATGAGGCCCCGGGTTCAATCCCTGGCATCTCCACTTGTTAATATAGTCACAGTTACCTATTAGTCATCTATTCAAGTTAAAGAAAATAGTGCACAAAGTAAAGGCAAATAGAACACAGTTGAGATTTATCTGGCAAACTGCTTTCTAGAAATGTGCATTTTGTCAATTTTTGTCAACCACTAATCCAGCTATAATTGATTCTGAGAGTTTGAATTTAAAGGCTAGAAGGTTGTTGTGGCCGAGTGGTTCAGGCGATGGACTAGAAATCCATTGCGGTCTCCCCGCGCAGGTTTGAATCCTGCCAACAACGAAATGTATTTTCAGAATTTTATGCTCAACAATTAGGTCAAGCAGAGCCGACACATTTTGGGACCAGCATACTCAAAATGAATTCTTTGCCACAAGTTTTTGATTAAAGCCTCTTGAATAACTATTGACAATAATACACAATGTGTAGGGGATGTAGCTCATCGTTAGAGCGCATGCTTGAGTATGAGGACCCTGGTTCAATCCATGGTATCTCCACTTGTTTATATAGTCACAGTCAACAAGTTATCTTTAAAAGCTTAAACAAAAACCTATTGAAGTTAAAAGAAATAGTGCACAAAGTAAAGGCAAATAGAACAAATTGAGATTTATTCTGGCAAACTGCTTTTTCTAGGGAAATGTGCATTTGTCAATTTTTAAGTCAACCACTAATCTCAGCTAGCAATTGATTCTGAAAGTTTGTATTTAACGGCTAGAAGGTTGTTGCATTGCTTGGCCGAGTGGTTAAGCGGCGATGGACTAGAAATCCATTGGGGTCTCCCGGCACAGAGGATTCGAATCCTGCCAACAAATCGAAAATGTATTTTCAGAATTTTTTTAAAAAGGGCAAATAAATTTTCCAGCTAAAAAATTATTTTTGAAATTTTTGATTAAGTTTTGAAAATTTCCAAGTGGGGTTAAAATGTTTGGGTGAAATATGGGGTTTCTTGGCTCAGTTATAACAAAAAAATTATTTTTAAAATTTCCCTTTTCTTAAAAAAATGGGCAATAAAAGGAAAAAAACACATTTTTTTGGAAACCCTTTTTAAAAGATTTTATAATTTTTTTAACCCTAAAGCTAAAATTACAAATGAAAACCTAAGTTGTGGGGAGGGGTTACCATGTAAAAAACAGGGGCCCCCTGGGGTTGAACCTGCCCCGCGTTTTTGTTTTTTTCCCAAAAAAGGTTAACAAATTTTAAACTAAAAAAACCTTTTTCCAAATTTTTGATTAAACCTTTTGAAAACAAAAAAAAAAAAATTTTTGGGATTATCTGGGGAAAAGCCCCAAAAAGGGGAATGGTTCAATTTTATCCCATTTTTAATTTTCCAGCTTTTTAAATTATTCAAAAAAAATTTATGCCAAAAAAAAAACCAAAGAAAAGTTAAAGGTTTTTACGGGAAATTTTTTTAAAGTTTTTGCATTTTGAACCTAAAAAAAATATTTTTCAAAATTTTTTTTTCCAATTGGAAGTGTTAAAGGGGGGAAATTTTGGGCCCTTGGGGTTCCCCTCCCAAACAAGTTTTTTGTTTTTAGTCCAAAATTAGCAATAAAACCACTTTTGGGGGTACTAAAAATTCTTTTGAAAAGTTTTTTTTAAATTTAAAACTATAAAAAATAAACCAAAAGGGGGTTACTATTTGGGCCTTTTTCAAGTTAAAAAGGGATTTTAAACCCAAAGAAAAACCAAATTTTTTAAACACATTTAAAAAATTATTTTAAAAAAACCAAAAAAAATTTTTGAAATATCCAAAAATAAACTGAAAAGTTTTTTTTTATCGGCAAATGTTTTTCTAAAAATGGTTTTAGCTTTTTGCAACCCACAACCCATTAATTATTTTTAAAAGTTTAATTTAAAACGGTAAAGGTTTTTGGGTCCATTTTAAAAAGGGATAAAAGAAAAACCCATTGGGGCCCCTTAAAATCTCCCAAAAACAAAATTTTTGTTTTTAGCTCAAAATTAAAAAAGGAAACAATTTTGGGGTTTAAAAAAAATTTTTTTTCCCCATTTGATTAAGCCCTGGTTTCCAACCAAAGGTATTCCATTTTTTAATAGCCAATTAACAAATTATCTTTAAAATTAAACAAAAACCTTTCAATTTAAAAAGAAATAGTGCACAAAGTAAAGGAAAATGAAACGTTAAATTTATCTAAAGTTTTTAAAATTATTTAAAAATTTTCAACCATAACCCGGGAAAATTGATTCTGGTTTGTATTTTTTTAAAGGGTTGGGTTTGGCCCAGGGGTTTAAAAAGATGACTAGAAACTTTGGGGTCCCCCGCATTAACCCTGCCAACAAATTTTTTTTCAGAATTTTATCTCAACAATTTAAAACCAACTTTTTTGGACCAGCTTTAAAAAATACTTCTTTAAGTTTTTTGTTTAAAAAACCTCTTAAAAACTATAAAAAATAAAAAAATGTGGGGGTGTAGTCATCTTGAGGCTTTACAGGTATGGGGACCCGGGTTAAACCCAGGTATTCCACTTTTTTAATATATTTAAAAAATTACTTTAAAAAAAAAAACCTTTTAATTTAAAAAGAAATAGTGCACAAAGAAAGGCTGGGTTGGATTTATCTCAAACGCTTTTAGAAATGTGCTTTTGCAATTTTGTCAACCATAATCCAGCTATAATTGATTCGGTTTTTTTCTGGTAAAGGGTTTATGGCGGGGGTTTAAAAGGGTGTAAACCCTTAGTTTTTGGGTTGAACCCCAACAACAATGTTTTGAATTTTATTAACAATTGGTAATAAAGCCCACTTTTTTGGACCACATCCCAAAAATTTATTTTTTCCAAGTTTTTGATTAAAGCCTTTTGAAAACTATAAACAAAAAAACCAAATGTGGGGGGATGTAGCTCATTTTAAAGGCCCTTGTAGAGGCCCCTGGTTCAATCCAGGTTTTCCCACTTTTTTAATATAATTTCAAATTACTTTTTAAAAAAAACCTTTCAAGTTAAAAAAATATGCACAAAGTAAAGGAAAATAAACACAGTTAGTTTATCTGAAACGTTTTTGAAATGTTTTTAGTCAATTTTGTCAACCACTAACCCCCAAAAATTGATTCTAAATTTTTTAGGCAGAAGGTTTTTCAGGGTTAAGGGATGGACTAGAAAATTGGGTCCCGCGGTTGAATCCTAACAACAAATGTTTTTAAATTTTTGCTCAAAATTGGGTCAATAAAGGACACTTTTTGGGACCACTACTCAAAATTCTTTTCCCAAATTTTTTGATTAAACCCTCTTGAAAACAAAACAAAAACCAATTTGTGGGGTTTATAGTTAGGGCGTTCCCAGGTATGGGGAACCCGTTAAACCATGGTATTCCACTTTTTTATATAGTCACAGAAAACAAATTATCAAAACTTCCCTAAAGAAAAAATAGTGCACAAAGAAAAAGGCAAAAAAAACAGTTAGATTTATCGGCAAACGTTTTTAGAAATGTTGTAAATTTTTAAAACCACTAACCCAGCTAAAATTGTTCTGAAAGTTTGTTTTTAAAAGGCTAGGGGGTTTGGCCGTGGTTAAAGCGATGGACTAAAAAACCATTGGGTCTCCCCGCGGGGTTGAATCTCCCAAACAACGAAATTTTTTTGAATTTTATGTCAACAAATTCAATGAGACCACATTTGGGCCCACCCAAAAATTTTTTGCCACAAGTTTTGTTTAAAACCCTCTTGAAAACTATAACAATAAACCAATTAGGGATGGCTCATCGTTAGAAAAGGATGCAGGTATGAGGACCCTGGTTCAATCCATGGATTCCACTTGTTAATATAGTCACAGTTACCTTTATCACCCTATTAAATTAAAAGAAAATAGTAAAAAAAGTAAAAAAATAGAACACAGTTAAGTTTATCTGGAAAACCCCTTTTTTTAAAAAGGGCTTTTTGTCAATTTTTGAACCACTAACCCAGCTATAATTGATTTGAAAGTTTTTTTGGCTGAAGGTTTTTGTCCGAGTGGTTAAGGCGAGGACTAAAAATTTGGGGGGTCTCCCCGAGGTTGAATCCTGCCAACAACGAATGTTTTTCAAATTTTTTGCTCAACAATTAGGTCAATCAGAGCCCAACATTTTGGGCCCCAAACATACTAAAAATTTATTTTTGCCAAAATTTTTTGATTAAAGCCCTTGAAAACTATAAAAAATTTAAAACCAATGTGTGGGGGATGGGCTCATCGTTAAATGCCGGTATGAGGACCCTGGTTCAATCCAGGGAATCCCCATTTTTTATATAGTCACATTTAACAAATTATCAAAACCCAAACCTTAAAGAAAATATACAAAGTAAACAAAAAGAACACGTTAGATTTATCGGAAACGCTTTTAAAATTGTTTTGTCAATTTTTGTAACCACTAACCCATTTTTTGATTCTGAAATTTGATTTTTTTTAAAAGGGTTGTGGGGCCCAGGGTTTAAAGATGACTAGAAATCCATTGGGTCCCCCCGCAGGTTAACTAAAAACAAAATTTTTTAAATTTTATGCTCAACAATTAGGTCAATAAGAGCCGACACTTTTTGGGACCAGCAACTCAAAAACTTTTTCCACAATTTTTTGATTAAAGCCTCTTGAAAACTATAACAAAAAAAAATTTTGGGGGTTTATCATGAGGCGCGCCTGGTAGGGGCCCCCTGGTTCAACCCAGGATTCACTTTTTTATATAGTCAAAAAAATTACAAAAATTAAAAAAAAACCTATTCAAGTTAAAGAAATAGTGCACAAAGAAAAAGGCAAATAGAACACAGTTAGATTTATCCAAACGCTTTTAGAAATGTGCATTTGTCAATTTTTTCAACCACTAATCCAGCTATAATTGATTTGAAAGTTTGTTTTAAAGGCTAAAAGGTTTTTTGGGGCCAAATTTTAAAAGCGATGGACTGGAAACCCTTGGGGTCCCCCGCAGGTTCGAATCCTGCCAAAAACGAAAATGTTTTTCAAAATTTTTATGCTCAACAATTAGGTCAATAGAGCCGAAATTTTTGGGCCCACATCCCAAAAATTACTTTTCCAAATTTTGTTAAACCCTTTTGAATAAACAATAAAAATTAAAGGGGGATGTACTCATCGTTAGGCGGGCCCCAGGAAGGACCCTGGTTCAATCCAGGTATCCCTTTTTTTTTAATAGTCACAGTTAACAAATTTTTTTAAAAACTTAAAAAAAAAACCTATTCAAGAAAAGAAATAGTGAAAAATAAAGGCAAATAGAAAAAGTTAGATTTATCTGGAAAACTCTTTTGAAATGTGCATTTAGTAAATTTTTTGTCCCACTAATCCATATAATTTGATTCTAAAATTTTTAAATTTTGCTAGAATTTTGGGTGGCAGGGGTTTAAAGGCATGACTGAAATCCTTTGGGGCCCCGCATTCAACCCCTGCCAACAACGAAAGGGGCAAATTTTATGCTAACAAAAGGTCAATAAGACCCCACTTTTTGGGACCAGCATACTAAAAAATTACTTCTTTACAATTTTTTGAAAAACCTCTTAAAAACATAACAATAAAACCAATGTGGGGTGAGTCATCGTTAAAGCCCGCGAGTATGGGGACCCTGGTTCAATCCATGGTTTTCCCCACTTGTTAATATAGTAAATTACCTATTAGCACCTTTTTAAGTTAAAAAAAAATAGTGCAAAAAGTAAACAAAAGAACACAGTTGAATTTATCGGCAAACCCTTTTAGAAATGTGCATTTATAAATTTTTTGTCAACCACTAATCCAGTTTAAAATTTGATTTGAAAGTTTGTATTTTCGGCTGGAATTTTGTCTGGCCCAGGGGTTTAAAGGGCGAAGACGAAACCCATTGGGTTCCCTTTCAGTTAAAATCCTGCCAACAACGAATGTGTTTTCAGAATTTTATGCTCAACAATTGGGTCAATAAGACCCAAATTTTTGGACCAATACTAAAATACCTTTGCCACGGTTTTGTTTAAAAGCCTCTTGAAAACTATAACAAACAAATGTAGGGGATGTAGCTCATCTTAGAGGCATGCTTGGGGTATGAGGACCCTGGTTCAATCATGGTATCTCCATTTGTTTAATATACATTTAACAATTATCTTTAAAATTTAAAACAAAACCTTTCAGTTAAAAAGAAATAGTCACAAAGTAAGGCAAATAGAACACAGTTGAGATTTATCTCAAACTGCTTTAAAATGTCATTTAGTCAATTTTGTCAACCACTAATCCAGCTATAATTGATTCTGAATTTGTTTTTAAACGGCTGGAAGGTTGTTAGGGCCCGAGTGGTTAAGGCGATGGACTAAAAACCATTGGGGTCCCCTGCAGGTTCGAATCCTGCCAACAACGAAATGTATTTTCAAATTTTATGCTCAACAATTGGTCAATCAGAGCCGACACTTTTTGGGGCCCAGCATACAAAAAATTTACTTTTTTTGCCACAAGTTTTGATTAAACCCTCTTGAAGAACTATAAACAATAAAACCTAATGTGTGGGGGATGTACCCTATCGTTAGAGCGCATGCTTAGAGGTATGAGGACCCTGGTTCAACCCCATGGTATTCCACTTGTTTATATAGTCACAGTTAACAAATTATCTTTAAAACTTAAACAAAAACCTATTCAAGTTAAAGAAATAGTGCACAAAGTAAAGGCAAATAGAACACAGTTGAGATTTATCTGGAAAACTGCTTTCTAGAAATGTGCTTTTAAGTCAATTTTTGTCAACCACTAATCCAGCTATAATTGATTCTGAAAGTTTGTATTTACGGCTAGAAGCTTGTGTTGGCAGTGGTTAAGCGATGATAGAAATCCATTGGGGTCTCCCTGCAGGTTTGAATCCTGCCAACACGAATGTGTTTTAGAATTTTATGTCAACAATTGGGTTCAATAAGGCACACTTTTTGGGGACCAGCATACTCAAAATTACTTCTTTGCCACAAGTTTTTGATTAAACCCTCTTGAATAACTATAGACAATAAACACAATGTGTGGGATGAGCTCATCGTTAGAGAGCATAGCCGGGTATGGGGGACCCTGGTTCAATCCATGGTATCTCCACTTTTTTAAATATAGTCACAGTTACCTATTAGTCACCCTATTCGTTAAAGAAGTAGTGCACAAAGTAAAGGCAAATAAACACAGTTAGGATTTATCTGGCAAACCGCTTTTGAGAAATGTGCATTTAGTCAATTTTTGTCAACCACTAATCCAGCTATAATTGATTCTAAAGTTTGTAACTCAGTAGAAGGTTGTGGGGCCCAGTGGTTAGGCGATGGACAAAAGAAATCCATTAGTCTCCCCGCGGTTTTGAATCCTGCCAACAACGAATGTTTTTCAGAATTTTATGCTCAACAATTAGGGTCAATAAGAGCGCACATTTTTGGACCAGCATACTCAAAATTCTTTTGCCAAAAGTTTTTTGATTAAAGCCCTTGAATAACTTTTGACAATAAAAACACAATGTTAGGGATGTGCTATCAAGAGAGATGCTTCGCAGGTATGAGGACCCTGGTTCAATCCATGGTATCTCCAATTTTTATATAGTCCCAACAAGTTATCTTTAAAAAACTTAACAAAAACCTATTAAGTTAAAGAAATAGTGCACAAAGTAAAGGCAAATAGAACACAGTTGGATTTATCTGGAAAACCCGTTTTCTAGAAATTTTGCATTTGTCAATTTTGTAACCACTAACCCAGCTATAATTGATTTTTGAAAGTTTGAATTTAACGGCTAAAAAGGTTGTTGTGGCAGTGGTTAAGGGCGAGGGACTAGAAATCCATTGGGTCTCCCAGAGGTTTTGAATTGCCAACAACGAAATGTATTTTCAGAATTTTATGCTCAACAATTAGGTCAATCAGAGCCACACATTTGGGACCAGCATACTCAAATAATTTTTGCCAAGTTTTGATTAAAGCCCTTGAAGAACTATAAACAATGAAACCTAATGTGTGGGGGATGTAGCTCATCGTTAGAGGCATGTTGCAGGATGGGGACCCTGGTTCAATCCATGGTATCTCCACTTTTTTAATATAGTCACAGAAATTACTTTAAATTAAAACACCTATTGTTAAAGAATAGTGCAAAAAAGTAAAGGCAAATAGAACACAGTTGGATTTATCTGGCAAACGCTTTTAGAAATTGCATTTAGTCAATTTTTGTCAACCACTAATCCGCTATAATTGATTCTGAAAGTTTGTATTTATGGCTGGAAGTTGAAACCAAAAGTGGTTAAGGCGATGACTAGAAATCCTTTGGGGTCTCCTGCGGTTCGAATCCTGCCAACACGAATGTGTTTTCAGAATTTTTGTAAACAATTTAGGTCAATAAGAGCGACACTTTTTGGGGACCAGCATACTCAAAATTACTTTTTGCCACAATTTTTTGATTAAAGCCTTGAAAACTATAAACAATAAACCAATGTTGGGGGTTTAGCTCATCGTTAGAGGCTAAGCCGGGTATGAGGACCCTGGTTCAATCCAGGGATCTCCACTTTTATATAGTCACGTTAAACCTTTTTTTAAAATTAAAACCTTTATTAAAGGTTAAAGAAATAGTGCAAAAAAGTAAAGGAAAAAGGGAACACAGTTAGATTTATCTGGCAAACGCTTTTAGAAATGTGCATTTAGTCAATTTTTGTCAACCACTAATCCAGCTATAATTGATTCTGAAAGTTTGTATTTATCGGCTGGAAAGGGTTGTGCGGCAGTGGTTAAGGGCGATAGACTAGAAACCCATTAGTCTCCTGCAGGTTCGAATCCTCAACAACAATGTGTTTCAGAATTTTATGCTCAACAATTAGGTCAATAGACGAACATTTTGGGACCAGTACTCAAAATTCTTTTGCACAAGTTTTGATTAAAAAGCCTCTTGAAGAACTATAAACAATGAAACCTAATGTAGGGGATGTAGCCATCGTTAGGCGCATCCCTTGAGTATAGGACCCTGGTTCAATCCAGGTATCTCCACTTGTTTAATAGTCACAGTTAAAAATATCTTTAAAACTTAAACAAAAACCTATTCAAGTTAAAGAAATAGTGCACAAAGTAAAGGCAAATAGAACACAGTTGAGATTTATCTGGCAAACTGCTTTCTAGAAATGTGCATTTAGTCAATTTTGTCAACCACTAATCCAGCTATAATTGATTCTGAAAGTTTGTTTTTATCTGCAAGAAGGCGGCAGTGGTTAAGGATGATAGAAATCCATTGGGGTCTCCTTGCAGGTTGAATCCTGCCAACAACGAAATGTTTTTCAGAATTTTATGCTCAACAATAGGTCAATAGAGCCGACACATTTTGGGACCAGCATACTCAAATCTTCTTTCCCACAAGTTTTGATTAAAGCCTCTTGAAAACTATAACAATAAACAAATGTGTAGGGATGTAGCCATCGTTAGAGCGCATGTTTTGGGGGTTATGAGGACCCTGGTTCAATCCATGGTATCTCCATTTGTTTATATAGTCACAGTTAACAAATTATCTTTTAAAACTTAAAAAAAACCTTTCAAGTTAAAAAATAGTGCACAAAGTAAAGGAAAATAGAACACAGTTGAGTTATCTGGCAAACTGCTTTTGAAATGTCATTTAGTCAATTTTGTCAACCACTAACCAGCTATAATTGATTCTGAAAGTTTGTATTTATGGGCTAGAAGTTGTGTGGCCGAGTGGTTAAGGCGATAGACTAGAAACCCATTGGGGTCTCCCCTTGCAGGTTGAATCCTGCCAACAAACAATGTTTTTTCAGAATTTATGCTCAACAATTGGTCAATAAGGCCGACAATTTGGGACCAGCATACTAAAAATACTTTTTGCCACAAGTTTTTGATTAAAGCCTCTTGAAAACTATAAACAATAAACCAATTTTGTAGGGGATGTAGCTCATCGTTAGAGGCATAGCTTGAGGTATGAGGACCCTGGTTCAATCCATGGTATTCCACTTTTTTAATATAGTCACAGTTAAAAATTTATTAGCCACCTTTATTCAAAGTTAAAAAAAAATAGTGCAAAAAAGTAAAGGCAAATAGAACACAGTTGAGATTTATCTGGAAAAACTGTTTTAGAAATGTGCATTTAGTCAATTTTGTCAACCACTAATCCAGCTAAATTGATTCTGAAAGTTTGATTTATAGAAGGTGTTGGCAGTGGTTAAGGCGATGGACTAGAAATCCATTGGGCCCTTGCAGGTTGAATCCTGCCAACAACAAATGTTTTTCAAAATTTTTATGCTCAACAATTAGGTCAATAGAGCCGACACTTTTTGGACCAGCATACTCAAAATTACTTTTTGCCACAAGTTTTGATTAAAGCCTCTTGAAAACTATAACAATAAACAAATGTGGGGATGTAGCTCATCGTTAGAGCGCATGTTGGGGTATGAGGCCCCTGGTTCAATCCATGGTATCTCCACTTGTTATATAGTCACAGTTAACAATTATTTTAAAACTTAAACAAAACCTATTCAAGTTAAAAGAAATAGTGCACAAAAGTAAAGCAAATAGAACACAGTTGAGATTTATCTGGCAAACTGCTTTCAAAATGTGCATTTAGTCAATTTTTGTCAACCACTAATCCAGCTATAATTGATTCTGAAAGTTTGTATTTAATAGAAGGTTGTGTGGCGAGGGGTTTAAAAGGCGATGGACTAGAAATCCATTGGGTCCCCCTTTGCAGGTTCGAATCCTGCCAACAACGAAATGTTTTTCAGAATTTTATGCTCAACAATTGGGTCAATAAGAGCCGAACTTTTTGGGACCAGCATACTCAAATTACTTCTTTTGCCACAAGTTTTTGATTAAACCCTCTTGAAGAACTATAAACAATGAAACCTAATGGGGGGGATGTACTCATCGTTAGAGCAGCTTCAGGTATGAGGACCCTGGTTCAATCCATGGTATCTCCACTTGTTAATATAGTCACATTTAAACCTTTTTAAAAAGTTCACCTATTCAAGTTAAAGAAATAGTGCACAAAGTAAAGGCAAAAGAACACAGTTGAGATTTATCTGGAAAACCCGCTTTTGAAATGTGCATTTAGTCAATTTTTGTCAACCACTAATCCAGCTATAATTGATTTGAAAGTTTGTTTTTATGCTAGAAGGTTTTTTTGGGCCCGAGTGGTTAAGGCGATGGACTAGAAATCCATTGGGTCCCCCTTATTCGAATCCTGCCAACAACGAAATGTTTTTCAGAATTTTATGCTCAACAATTAGGTCAATAAGAGCCGATACATTTTGGGACCAGCATACTCAAATTACTTTTGCACAAGTTTTGATTAAAGCCTCTTGAATAACTATAGACAAAAAACACAATGTGTGGGGATGTAGCTCATCGTTAGAGCGCATGCTTCGCAGGTATGGGGACCCTGGTTCAATCCATGGTATCCCCACTTGTTTATATAGTCACAGTCAATTATCTTTAAAACTTAAACAAAACCTATTAAGTTAAAGAAATAGTGCACAAAGAAAAAGGCAAAGAACACAGTTAGATTTATCTGGCAAAACCTGCTTTCTAGAAATGTGCATTTAGTCAATTTTTGTCAACCACTAATCCAGCTATAATTGATTCTGAAAGTTTGAATTTAAGCAGAAGGTTGTTGTCGAGTGGTTAAGGCGATGGACTAGAAACCCATTGGGTCTCCGCGAGGTTGAATCCTGCCAAAAACGAAATGTATTTTCAGAATTTTATGCTCAACAATTAGGTCAATCAGAGCCGAACATTTTGGGACCAGCATACTCAAAATTACTTTTTGCCACAAGTTTTTGATTAAAGCCTCTTGAAAACTATAACAATAAAACCAAATGTGGGGGATGTAGCTCATCGTTAGACCATGTTGAGTATGAGGACCCTGGTTCAATCCATGGTATTCCACTTTTTTAATATAAGTAAACAGTTATTTTTATTAAAACACCTATTAAGGTTAAAAAATAGTGCACAAAGTAAAGGCAAAAGAACACAGTTGGGTTTTATCTGGCAAACCGCTTTTAGAAATGTGCTTTTTAGTCAATTTTTGTCAACCACTAATCCAGCTATAATTGATTCTGAAAGTTTGTATTTAGGCTAGAAGGTTGTTGTGGCCCAGTGGTTAAGAGCGAGGATTTAGAAATCCATTGGGTCTCCCGCAGGTTCGAATCCTGCCAACAACGAAATGTTTTTCAAATTTTATGCTCAACAATTAGGTCAATCAGAGCCGACACATTTTGGGACCAGCATACTCAAATTACTTCTTTGCCACAAGTTTTTGATTAAAGCCTCTTGAAAACTATAACAATAAACCCCAAGTGTGGGGATGTAGCTCATCGTTAGGGCATGCCGCAGGTATGAGGCCCCCTGGTTCAATCCATGGTATCTCCACTTGTTAATATAGTCACATTTAAACCTTATTAGTTCACCTATTCAAGTTAAAAAAAATAGTGCACAAAGTAAAGGCAAATAAGAACACAGTTGAGATTTATCTGAAAAAACCGCTTTTAGAAATGTGCATTTAGTCAATTTTTGTCAACCACTAATCCAGCTTATAATTGATTCTGAAAGTTTGTATTTAGGCTAAGGTTGTGGGCCGAGGGGTTTAAAGGGCGATAGACTAAAATCCATTGGGGTCTCCCCTTGCAGGTTCGAATCCTGCCAACAACGACATGTTTTTTTCAGAATTTATGCTCAACAATTAGGTCAATAAGAGCCGAACATTTTGGGCCCAGCATACTCAAAATTACTTCTTTGCCAGATTTTGATTAAAGCCTCTTGAAAACTATAAACAATAAACAAATGTGTAGGGGATGTAGCTCATCGTTAGGCGCATTGCCGCGGGGTATGGGGACCCTGGTTCAATCCATGGTATCTCCACTTGTTTAATATAGTCACAGTTAACAATTATCTTTAAAAACTTAAAAAAAAACCTATTCACAAAGAAAAGGCAAAAAAGGAATAGAACACAGTTAGATTTATCTGGCAAACGCTTTCTAGAAATGTGCATTTAGTCAATTTTTCAACCACTAATCCAGCTATAATTGATTCTGAAAGTTTGATTTAACGGCTAGGAAGGTTGTTGTCCCAGTGGTTAAGGCGATGGACTAGAAATCCATTGGGTTCCCTTGCAGGTTCAATCCTGCCAACAAAATGTATTTTCAGAATTTTTATGCTCAACAATTGGGTCAATCAGAGCCGTATTTTTGGGACCAGCATACTAAAAATTTACTTTTGCCACAAGTTTTGATTAAAGCCTCTTGAAGAACTATAAACAATGAAACTAAGTGTGGGGTAGCTCATCGTTAGAGAAAGCGCTGCAGGTATGAGGACCCTGGTTCAATCCATGGTATCTCCACTTGTTTATATAGTCACAGTTAACAAATTATCTTTAAAATTTAAACAAAACCTATTCAAGTTAAAAGAAATAGTGCACAAAGTAAAAGGCAAATAGAACACAGTTGAGATTTATCGGCAAACTGCTTTCTAGAAATGTGCATTTAGTCAATTTTGTCAACCACTAATCCAGCTATAATTGATTCTGAAAGTTTGAATTTACGGCTAGAAGGTTGTGTGGCCGAGTGGTTAAGGGAGGACTAGAAATCATTGGGTCTCCCGGTTCAATCCTGCACAACGAATTATTTTCAGAATTTTATGCTCAACAATTAGGTCAATAAGAGCCGACATTTTGGACCAGCATACTCAAATTACTTCTTTGCCACAATTTTTTGATTAAAGCCTCTTGAATAACTATAGACAATAAAACACAAGTGTGGGGATGAGCTCATCGTTAGAGGCATGCTTGCAGTATGGGACCCTGGTTCAATCCATGGTATCTCCACTTGTTAATATAGTCACATTTAAACCTATTAAATTAACCCCTTTCAAGTTAAAAAAAATAGTGCACAAGTAAAGGCAAATGAACACGTTGAGATTTATCGCAAACGTTTTTGGAAAATGTGCATTTAGTCAATTTTGTCAACCACTAATCCAGCTATAATTATTTCTGAAAGTTTGTATTTAAGCTGAAAGGTTGGTCCCGAGTGGTTAAGGCGATGGACTAGAAATCCATTGGGTTCTCCCTTGCAGGTTCGAATCCTGCCAACAACGCAATTTTTCAGAATTTTATGCTCAACAATTAGGTCAATAAGAGCCGACACATTTTTGGACCAGCATACTCAAATGACTTCTTTGCCAAAAGTTTTGATTAAAAGCCTCTTGAAAACTATGAACAATAAACAAATGTGTAGGGATGTAGGCTCATCGTTAAGAGCATGCTTGATATGAGGACCCTGGTTCAATCCAGGTATTCCACTTGTTTAATATAGTAACAAATTACTCTTAAAACTAAACAAAACCTATTCAAGTTAAAGAAATAGTGCAAAAAAGTAAAGGCAAATAGAACACAGTTGAGATTTATCTGGCAAACTGCTTTCTTAAAATGTGCATTTAGTCAATTTTTGTCAACCACTAATCAGCTAAAATTGATTCTGAAAGTTTGTATTTAACGCTGAAGGTTGTTTGGCCGAGTGGTTAAGGCATGGACTAAGAACCATTGGGTCCCTTCCAGGGTTCGAATCCTCCAACAACAAAAATGTATTTTCAGAATTTTATGCTCAACAATTAGGGTCAATAGAGCCAACATTTTGGGCCCAAAGCATACTAAAATTTACTTTTTGCCACAAGTTTTTGATTAAAGCCTCTTGAAGAACTATAACAATGAAACCTAATGTGTGGGGATGTAGCTCATCTTAGAGCATGTTCAAGAGTATGAGGACCTGGTTAATCCAGGTTTATCTCCACTTGTTTATATAGTCACAGTTAACAATTATCTTAAAACTTAAAAAAACCTATTCAAGTTAAAGAAATAGTGCACAAAGTAAAGGCAATAGAACACAGTTGAGTTTTTATCTGGCAAACTCTTTCTAGAAAGGGCATTAAGTAAATTTTTTGTCAACCACTAATCCAGCTATAATTGATTCTGAAAGTTTGTATTTATTGGGCTAAAAAGGTTGTGTGGCCGAGTGGTTAAGGCGATGGACTAGAAATCCATTGGGGTCCCCCGCGGTTCGAATCCTGCCAACAACAATGTGTTTTCAGAATTTTATGCTCAACAATTAGTTCAATCAGAGCCACACATTTTGGACCAAGCATACTCAAAATTACTTTTTGCCACAAGTTTTTGTTTAAAAAGCCTCTTGAAAACTATAAAATAAAACCAATGTGTGGGGATGTAGTCATCGTTAGGCGCATGCTTCAGAGTATGGGGACCCTGGTTCAATCCATGGTATCTCCACTTTTATATAGCCCAAGTTAACAAATTATTTTTAAACTAACAAAACCTATTCAAGTTAAAAAATAGTGCACAAAGTAAAGGCAAATAGAACACAGTTGGATTTATTTTCAAACTGCTTTCTAGAAATGTGCATTAGTCAATTTGTCAACCACTAATCCAGCTAATTGATTTGAAAGTTGTTTATGCTAGAAGTTGTGGCGAAAGTGGTTAAGATGGACTAGAAATCCATTGGGGTCTCCCGCAGGTTCGAATCCTGCAACAAGAAATATTTTTAGAATTTTGCTCAACAATTAGTCAATAGAGCCGACACATTTTGGGAAGCATACTCAAAATGTTTTTTTCCCCAAGTTTTTGTTTAAAAGCCTCTTGAATAACTATAGACAATAAACACAATTTTGGGGGATGTAGCTCATCGTTAGAGGCATGTTGCAGGTATGAGCCCCTGGTTCAATCCATGGTATCCACTTGTTTATATAGTCCAGTAACAATTATCTTTTAAAACTTAAAAAAAACTATTCAATTTAAAAAAAGTGCACAAGTAAAGGCAAATAGAACACAGTTAGAATTTTCTGAAATTTGCTTTTTAGAAATGTGCTTTTTGTCAATTTTGTCAACCACTAATCCAGTATAATTGATTCTGAAAGGTTTGAATTTTAACGGCTAGAAGGTTGTTGTGGCGGGGTTTAAAAGTGATGAAAATCATTGAGTCTCCCCTTTGAGGTTAAATCCTCCAACAACGAATGTTTTTAGAATTTATGCTCAACTTAGGTCAATGACCCGACACATTTTGGGACCAGCATCTAAAAATTTGGTACTTCCACGTTTTGATTAAAGCCTCTTAAAACTATAAACAATAAACCTAATTGTGGGGATGTGCTACGTTAGAAAGCATGCCAGAATATAGGACTGGTTCAATCCATGGTATTCCACTTTTTTAAAGTCACAGTTACTAATTATCAAAATTACTTAAAGAAAATAGTGCACAAATAAAGGCAAAGAACACAGTTAGATTTACCCGGGCAAAACATGTTTTAGAATGTGCATTTAGTCAATTTTTGTCAACCACTAATCGCTATAATTGATTTCTGATTTTGATTTAGGCTAGAAGGTTGTCGTGGGTGGTTCAGTATAGGACTGAAAATCCATTGTTCAGCGGGTTGAATCCTCCAACAAGATGTGTTTTCAAAATTTTATGCTCAACAATTAGGTCAATCGGGCCCAAACATTTTGGGACCAGCATACTCAAAATTACTTTTTTGCCACAAGTTTTTGATTAAAGCCTCTTGAAAACTATAAAAAATGAACCAATGTGTGGGATGTAGCTCATCGTTAAGCTAGCCCTTGAGTATGAGGACCCTGGTTCAATCCATGGATTCCACTTGTTTATAGTCACAGTAAAAATTATCTTTAAAAACTTAAACAAAAACCTATTCAATTAAAGAAATAGTGCACAAAGTAAAGGCAAATAGAACACAGTTAAATTTATCTCAAACTCTTTCTAAAAATTTGCATTAGTCATTTTGTCAACCACTAATCCAGCTATAATTGATTCTGAAAGTTTGTATTTTCGTAGAAGGTTGTGGCCGAGTGGTTAACGATAGGACTAGAAATCCATTGGGGTCTCCCCTTGGTTCAATCCTGCCAACAACAACATGTTTTTGAATTTTATGCTCAACAATTAGTCAATAAGAGCCAAATTTTGGGACCAGCATACTCAAAATTATTTTTTTGCCACAAGTTTTGTTTAAAAAGCCCTGAATAACTATAAACAATAAACCAAATTTAGGATGTAGCTCATCGTTGAGCGCATGCGAGTATGAGGACCCTGGTTCAATCCATGGTATCTCCACTTGTTTATATAGTCACAGTTAACAAATTATCTTTAAAACTTAAAAACAAAAACCTATTCAGTTAAAAGAAATAGTGCACAAAGTAAAGGCAAATAGAACACAGTTGAGTTTATCTGGAAACTGCTTTCTAGAAATGTGCTTTTTGTCAATTTTTCAACCAAATTAATCCAGCTATAATTGATTTGAAAGTTTGAATTTAATGCTAGAGGTTGTTGTTAGTGGTTAAGCGATGGACTAGAAATCTTTTGGGTCTCCCTGCAGGTTCGAATCCTGCCAACAACGAAATGTATTTTCAGAATTTTATGCTCAACAATTAGGTCAATAGAGCCAACATTTTGGGACCAGCATACTCAAAATTACTTCTTTGCCACAAGTTTTGATTAAAGCCTCTTGAAGAATATAAACAATGAAACATAATGTGTGGGATGTAGCTCATCGTTAGGGCATGCTTGGGGTATGAGGACCCTGGTTCAATCCATGGTATCTCCACTTTTTTATATAGTCACAGTTAACAAATTATTTTTAAAACTTAACAAAACCTATTCAAGTTAAAGAAATAGTGCACAAAGTAAAGGCAAATAGAACACAGTTGAGTTTTATCTGGCAAACTGCTTTCAAAAAAGGGCTTTTAGTCAATTTGTGTCAACCACTAATCCAGCTATAATTGATTCTGAAAGTTTAATTTAAACCCTAGAAGGTTGTTGTGGCCAGTGGTTGGGTAAAGGACTAGAAATCCATTGGGGTCTCCCTGCAGGTTCAAATCCTGCCAACAACGAAATGTATTTTCAGAATTTTATGCTCAACAATTAGGTCAAAAAGAGCCGACACATTTGGACCAGCATACTAAAATTACTTTTTGCCACAAGTTTTTGATTAAAGCCTCTTGAATAACTATAGACAATAAACAAAATTGTTAGGGATGTAGCTCATCGTTAGAAGCGGTCCCAGAGTATGGGGGACCCTGGTTCAATCCATGGTATCCCACTTGTTTATATAGTCACATTTAAACAAATTATCTTAAAACTTAACAAAAAAACCTATTCAAGTTAAAAAAAATAATTCACAAAGTAAAGGCAAATGGAACACAGTTGAGATTTATCTGGCAAACTGCTTTCTAAAATTTGCATTTAGTCAATTTTTGCACCACTAATCCAGCTATAATTGATCCTGAAAGTTTGTTTTTAAAGGCCAGAAGGTCGTTGTGGCAGTGGTTAGGCGATGGACTAGAAACCCATTGGGTCTCCCAGGTTAATCCTGCCAACAACGAAATGTTTTCAGAATTTATGCTCAACAATTAGGTCAATAAGACCCGGGCACATTTTGGGACCAGATACTCAAAATGAACTTCTTTGCCAAAATTTTGATTAAAGCCTCTTGAAAACTATGAAATAAAACAATGTGAGGGATGTAGCTCATCGTTAGAGCATGCTTGCGGTATGAGACCCTGGTTCAATCCAGGTATCTCCACTTGTTTATATAGTCACATTTAACAAATTATCTTTAAAAACTTAAACAGAAACCTATTCAGGTTAAAGAAAGAGTGGACAGAGTAGAGGCAAATACGACACAGGTGAGATTTATCTGGCAAACTGCTTTCTAGAAATGTGCATTTAGTCAATTTGTGTCAACCACTAATCCAGCTATAATTGATTCTGAAAGTTTGAATTTAACCTCTAGAAGGTTGTTGTGGCCGAGTGGTTAAGGCGATTGACTAGAAATCCTTTGGGGTCTCTTCGCAGGTTAATCCTGCCAACAACGAAAATGCATTTCAGAGTTTTATGCTCAACAATTAGGCCAATAAGACCCGACACATTTTAGCACCCGCATACCCAAAATTATTTCTTTGCCACAAGTTTTGATTAAAGCTCTTTGAATAACTATAAATCAATTAAAACCCATGTGTGAGGATGTAGCTCATCGTTAGAGTCATGCTTGGGATGAGGACCCTGGTTCAATCCATGGTATCACCACTTGTTTATATAGTCACAGTTTACAAATTATTTTAAAAACTTAACAACAAAACCTATTCAAGTTAAAATAGTGCACAAAGTAAAGGCAAATTGAACACAGTTGGATTTTTCTGGCAAACTGTTCTATAAATGTCATTTAGTCAATTTTTGTCAAACCACTAATCCAGCTATAATTGATTCTGAAAGTTTGATTTTACGGCTGAAAGGTTTTTGTGCGAGTGGTTAGGGATGGATTAGAAATCCATTGCGGTCTCCCCTGAGTTGGAATCCTGTCAACAACGAAATGTATTTCAAATTTTATGCTCATAAGGTCAATAGGCGACACATTTAGAAGCATCCCAAAAATTACTTCTTTGCCACAAGTTTTGATTAAAAGCCTCTTGAATAACTATTGAAAATAATAAAAATGTTAGGGATGTAGCTCATCGTTAGGCCATGCCGCATGTATGAGGACCCTGGTTCAATCCATGGTATTCCACTTGTTTATATAGTCACAGTCAACAAATTATCTTTAAAAACTTAACAAACAAAAACCTATTCAAGTTAAAAAATAGTGCACAAAGTAAAGGCAAATAGAACACAGTTGAGATTTATCTGGCAAACTTTTTCAGAAATGTGCATTTTTCCTTTTTTTCAACTACTAATCCAGCTATATTTCATTATGAAAGTTTGAATTTTATTGCTGGAAGGTTGTTGTGGCCGAGTCGTTAAGGTGATGGACTAGAAACCTATTGGGTCTCCCAGAGGTTCGAATCCGCCAACAACGAAATGTTTTTTTCAGAATTTTATGCTCAACAATTAGGTCAATCAGAGCGAACATTTTGGGGGACCAGCATACTCAAAATGACCTTTCCAAAGTTTTGATTAAAGCCTCTTGAAGAACTATAAACAATGAACTTAATGTGGGGGATGTAGCTCATCGTTAGAGGCATGCTTTGGTATGAGGACCCTGGTTCAATCCAAATGGTATCCCACTTGTTTATATAGTCACATTTTAACAAATTATCTTTAAAAACTTAAAAACAAAAACCTATTCAGTTAAAGAAATAGTGCAAAAAGTAAAGGCAAATTGAACACAGTTGAGATTTTCTGGCAAACTTTTTTTAAAAGGGCATTTAGTAAATTTTTTGTCCCCTAATCCATATAATTGATTCTGAAAGTTTGTTTTAAACGAGAATTTTTGGGCCCGGTGGTTACGGGGAAGAAATCCTTGGGCCCCTTGCGGGTTTCGAACCCTGCCAACAACGCCCCATGTGTTTTAAATTTTATGCTCAACAATTGGTCAAAAATGAAACTTTTTTTGGGACCAGCATCCCAAAAAATTACTTTTTGCCACAAGTTTTGATTAAAGCCTCTTGAATAATATAGACAATAAACACAATTTTGGGGGGATGTAGCTCTTTTAAGAGAGCATCCCGCAGGTATGGGGACCCTTTCAACCATGGTATCTCCACTTGTTAATATAGTCCGTTCCCAAAGTCACTTTCGAAAAAAATAGTGCACAAAGGGCAAATAGAACACAGTTGGATTTATCTGGAAAACCCGTTTTTGAGAAATTGCTTTTAGTCAATTTTGTCAACCACTAACCCAGCTAAAATTGATTCTGAAGTTTGTTTAAAAGGAAAGGTTTTTGTCCGAGTGGTTAAGGCAGGATAGAAATCCTTAGTCCCCCGGGGTTTGAATCCCCCAAACAACGAAATGTTTTTCAAAATTTTTATGCTCAAAAATTGGTCAAAAAAAAGGCACTTTTTAAACCAGCATACCAAAGGAATTTTTGCCAAATTTTTTTGATTAAACCCTCTTGAAAACTTTTACAAAAACAAATGTAGGGATGGCTCATCTTAGGCGTCCCGCAGGTAGAGGACCCGGTTCAATCCAGGTATCTCCATTGTTTAAAAGTCACAGTAACAATTATCTTTAAAACTTAAACAAAACCTATTAAGTTAAAAAATAGTGCACAAAGTAAAAGGCAAATAGAACAAGTTGAGATTTATCGGGCAAACTGCTTTCTAGAAATGGCATTTGTAAATTTTTTGAACCCACTAATCCAGCTATAATTGATTCTAAAGTTTGTTTTTAAAGGGGTTGAAGGTTGTTGGGGCCCAGTGGTTAAGGCGGGACTAGAAACCCATTGGGTCCCCCGGGGGTTCAATCCTGCCAACAACGAAATGTATTTTAATTTTTTATGCTCAACAATTAGGCAATCAGAGCCCCATTTTGGGCCCACATACCAAAATTATTTTTTGCCACAAGTTTTTGATTAAACCCTCTTGAAGAACTATAAACAATGAAACCAAGTGTGGGGGATGTAGCCATCGTTAGGCGAACCCGGGGTATGGGGACCCTGGTTCAACCATGGTATCTATTGTTTATATAGTCACAGTTAACAAATTATCTTTAAAAACTTAAAAAAAAACCTATTCAAGAAAGAAATAGGAAAAAAAGAAAAGGCAAATAGAACACAGTTGAGATTTATCGGGAAAACTGCCAGAAATGTGCATTAATAATTTTTGTAAAACATAATCCAGTTTTAAATTGATTCTGAAAGTTTGTATTTATCGGCAGAAGTTGTCGGGGCGAGTGGTTAAGGCATAGACTAAAAACCATTGGGGTCCCCCCTTGCAGGTTCGAATCCTCCCAAACAACGCCATGTTTTTTTAGAATTTATGCTCAAAATTGGGTCAAAAAACCCCACACTTTTTGGGGGACCAGCATCCAAAAATTATTTTTTCCCCTTTTTTTTTGATTAAACCTTTGAATAACTATAACAAAAAACACAATGTGGGGATTATCACCTTAAAAACATGTTGAGGTATGAGGCCCCTGGTTCAATCCTGGTATTTTTGTTAATATAGTCACAGTTACCTTTAGTCACCATTCAAGTTAAAGAAAAAGCAAAAGTAAAGGCAAAAGAACACATTTGATTTATCTGGAAACCTTTTGGAAAATGTGATTTAGTAAATTTTTTGTAAACCACAATCCAGCTATAATTGATTCTGAAAGTTTGTTTTTTGGGGAAGGTTTTTGGCCCGAGGGTTAAAATGATTTGAAACCCATTGGGTCTCCCGCAGGTTAATCCCCAACAACAATGTTTTTCGAATTTTATCTCAACAATTAGGTCAATAAGAGCCGAACTTTTTGGACCAGCATATAAAAATTTACTTTGCCACAAGTTTTTGATTAAAGCCCCTAAAACTATAACAATAATACAAATGTTGGGGATGTATTCATCGAGAGCGATCCCGGGGTATGAGGACCCTGGTTCAACCCCAAGGTATCTCCCTTTTTTAAATAGTCACAGAAAAATTATTTTTAAAAAAATTTAAAAACAAAAACCCAAAAGTTAAAGAAATAGTCAAAAAGTAAAAAAATAGAAAACATTAATTTATCTGGAAAACTGCTTTCTAAAAATGTGCATTTGTAAATTTTTTGAACCACTAACCAATAATTGATTCTGAAATTTTGTATTTACGGCAGAAGTTTTGTGGCCGAGTGGTTGCAAGACTAAAAATCCAGGGGGGGTCCCCCTTTTCAGGTTCCCGCCAACAACGAAAGTTTTTCAGAATTTTATGTCAAAATTAGGTCAATAGAGCAACTTTTGGGGGACCACATCCCAAAAAATTACTTTTTCCAAAAAAGTTTTTGTTTAAAAAACCTTTTGAAAACTATAAAATAAAACCAATGTGGGGGGGATGTAGCTCATCGTTAGGGGCATTTTTTGGTGAGGCCCCTGGTTCAATCCATGGTATCTACTTTTTTTATATAGTCACAGTAACTTTTTTTAAAAAAAAAACCCTATTCAATTTAAAGAAATAGTGCAAAAAAGTAAAGGCAAATAGAACACGGTTGGATTTATCTGGCAAACGTTTTTTAAAAATGTGTTTTATAATTTTGTCAACCACTAATCCAGCTATTGATTCGAAAGTTTGTTTTAAATCTGAAGGTTTTTTGGGGCCCGGGGAAGCTTGACGAAACCTTTGGGGTCTCGCAGGTTGAATCCTGCCAACAAAATTTTTTCAGATTTTATGCTAAACAATTGGGAAATAAACGGACTTTTTGGGGGACCAGCATACTAAAATTATTTTTCCACAATTTTTTGATTAAACCCTTTTGAAAACTATAAAAATTTTAAACTTGTGGGATGTGCCCGTTAGAGGCTTTAGAGAAAAGGGGACCCGGTTCAATCCATGGTTTTCCCACTTGTTTATATAGTCACATTTTACAAATTATTTTTAAAAAACTTAAAAAAAACCTATTCAATTTAAAAGAAATAGGCACAAAGTAAAGGCAAAGAACACAGTTGAGATTTTTCGGCAAACTGTTTTTGAAATGTGCATTTGTCAATTTTTTTTAACCACTAATCGCTATAATTGATTATAAAAAGTTTAAATTTTAAATTTTGTGAGGTTGTTGTCAGTGGTTAATGATGGACTAGAAATCTTTGGGGTTCCCCCCAGGTTGAATCCCCAAAAACAAATTATTTTAATTTTAGTCAACAATTGGGTAATCAGAGCCACACATTTTGGACCAATACTAAAAGACTTTTTTCCCAAAATTTTTTGATTAAACCCTTTTGAAGAACTATAAACAATAAAACAAAATAGGGGGATGTAGCTCTCGTTAGGGCGAGCCGCGGTATGAGCCCCTGGTTAATCCATGGTACCCCCATTGTTTATATAGTCACAGTTAAAAAATTTATCTTTAAAACAAACAAAAACCTTTCAAAGAAAAGAAAATAAAAGTAAGGCAAAAGAACAAGTTGAGATTTATCGGGAAACTTTTTTTCAAAAAGGCATTTAGTCAATTTGTGCCCCAAATAATCCAAAAATTGATTCTGGTTTGAATTTAACCTCTAAAGGTTTTGTGGGATTTTAAGGTGATGGACAAAAAATTGGGTTCCCCCGCGCAGGTTCCCCTCCAAAAAAAAAATTATTTTCGAATTTTATGCTAAAAATTGGGTCAATAAACCGACACATTTTAGGACCAGATACTCAATCTTTTTGCCCAAGTTTTATTAAAGCCTCTTGAATAATAGACAATAATACAAATGTGTGGGTTTTGGGCTCATGAAGGCGATTAGGTGGGGCCCCTGGTTAATCCATGGTATCTCCACTTGTTTATATAGTCACGAACAAATTATTTTTAAAACAAAAAAAAACCTTTAAGTTAAAGAAATAGTGCACAAAGAAAGGAAAATAAAAACAGTTGAGATTTATCTGGAAACTTTTTTAAAAGTTTTTTGTCTTTTTTCAACAACCACTAAATTATTTGAAAGTTTAAAAAGGCTAGAAGTTGTTGGCCGAGTGGTTAGGCGATGGACTAGAAATCTTGGGGCTCCCTGAGTTGAATCCTGCCAACAAATTTTTTAAATTTATGCTCAACAATTGGGTAAAAAAAGACCAATTTTTTGGGACCAGCTACTAAAATACTTCTTTGCCCAATTTTTTTGTTAAACCCCTTTTGAAAAACAATAAACAATGGTAAGGGCCCCATTTGGGGTTTTATGAGGACCCGGGTTTTTAATCAGGTTTTCCCCACTTTTTATATAGTACTTTAAAAAATTATTTTTAAAAAACTTAAACAAAAACCTATTAAGAAAAGAAATATTTAAAAAGTAAAAAAAAATAGAACACAGTTGAGATTTATCGGGCAAACTGCTTTCTGAAAGGGCTTTTTGTAAATTTTTTTCCCCCAAACTAATCAACTATAATTATTCGGGTTTAATTTTAACCCGAAGGTTGGGGGCCGAGTGGAAAAGGGTTGACTAAAACCCTTTGGGGGTCCCCCGGGGTTGAACCCTCCCAAAAAATGTTTTTCGGGTTTTTACCAAAATTGGTCAAAAAGCCACACATTTGGCCCACATACTCAAAATCTTTTTCCCCAAATTTTTTTTATTAAACCTCTTGAATAATATAGACAATATTAAAATGTGTGGGATGTAGCTCATCGTTAAGGCATGTTTGGGGTAAGGACCCTGGTTCAATCCATGGTATCCCATTGTTTAATAGCCCGTTTACAAATTATCTTTAAAAACAAAAAAAAACCTATTCAATTTAAAAAAAATAGTGCACAAAGTAAAGGAAAATTTGAACACAGTTGAGTTTTTTTGGGAAACTCTTTCTAAAAATTGCTTTTAGTCAATTTTTGTCAACCACTAATCAGCTATAATTGATTCTAAAATTTGTTTTAGCAGAAGGTTTTTGGGGCCCGGTTTTAAAGGCGATGGTTAAAAACCCTTGTTCCCCCCCGCGGGGTTAATCCTGCAACAACAAAATTTTTTTAAATTTTTTATTCAACAATTGGTCAAAAAAGGGACACTTTTTGGACCAGCATACTCAAAATTTTTTTTTACAATTTTTTTGATTAAAGCCTCTTGAAAAACCTTTTGAAAATAAACACAATTTTTAGGGATGTAGCTTCGTTAGGCTTTCCCATGTATAAAGGCCCTGGTTCAACCCAAAGGTATCCCCATTGTTTAAAAGTCCAGTCAACAAATTATCTTTAAAACCCAACAAAAAACCTATTCAAGTTAAAAAAATAGTGCACAAAGAAAAAACCAAAAGAACACAGTTGAGATTTATCTGGCAAACTGCTTTCAAAATGTGCATTTGCCCTTTTTTCCCCTAATCGCTATAATTGATTATAAGTTTAATTTTTCTGGAGGTTTTGTCAGGGGTTTAAAGGATGGACTAAAATTTGGGGGGTCCCCCGGGGGTTGAATCCTGCCAACAACGAAAGGGTTTTTTAAAATTTTTTTGCTCAACAATTAGGTCAATCAGACCCAACTTTTTGGGCCCCCAAATCTAAAGCTTTTTCCCAATTTTTTTGATTAAACCCCTTTTGAAGAACTATAAACAATGAAACTAATTTTGGGGGATGTGCTCCCTTTAAAAGGGGATGTTGGGGTATAGGACCCTGGTTCAATCCATGGTTTTCCCCACTTGTTTATATAGTCACTTAACAAATTATTTTTAAAAATTAAAAAAAAAACCTATTGGGTTAAAGAAATATCAAAGAAAAGGGCAAAAGAACACGTTAAAATTTATCGGCAAACTGCTTTCTAAAATGTGCATTTAGTCAATTTGTTAACCATAATCACTAAAATTGATTCGAAAGTTTGAATTCCTCTAGAAGGTTGTTGTCGGTGGTTAAGGTATAAAAAATCCTTTGGGTCTCCCCCGGGGTTAAATCCTCCAAAACGAAATTTTTTCAAAATTTTATGCTAAAAATTAGGTCAATAAGACCCGACACTTTTGGGGACCAGCATACTAAAATTACTTTTTGCCACAATTTTTTATTAAAGCCTCTTAATAACTATAGACAAAAATACAACATGTGTGGGGATTGCACATCGGGGCTCCCGGGTATGAGGCCCCGGGTTCAACCCAGGGAAATACCACTTGTTTATATAGTCACAGTCAACAAATTATCTTTAAAAACTTAACAAACAAAAACCTATTCAAGTTAAAGAAATAGTGCACAAAGTAAAGGCAAATAGAACACAGTTGAGATTTATCTGGCAAACTGCTTTCTAGAAATGTGCATTTAGTCAATTTTTGTCAACCACTAATCCAGCTATAATTCATTCTGAAAGTTTGTATTTAAAGGCTAGAGGTTGTTGTGGCAGTGGTTAAGGCGATGGACTAGAAACCCATTGGGGTCTCCCAGGTTAAATCCTGCCAACAACGACATGCAATTTCAGAATTCCATGCTCAACAATTAGGTCAATAAGAGCCGACACATTTTAGGACCAGCATACTCAAAATGACTTCTTTGCCACAAGTTTTTGATTAAAGCCTCTTGAAGAACTATAAACAATGAAACATAATGTATGGGGGATGTAGCTCATCGTTAGAGAGCATGCTTTACCCTGGTTCAATCCACGGTATCTCCACTTGTTTATATAGTCACAGTTAACAAATTATCTTTAAAAACTTAAACAAAAACCTATTCAAGTTAAAGAAATAGTGCACAAAGTAAAGGCAAATAGAACACAGTTGAGATTTATCTGGCAAACTGCTTTCTAGAAATGTGCATTTAGTCAATTTGTGTCAACCACTAATCCAGCTATAATTGATTCTGAAAGTTTGAATTTAACCTCTAGAAGGTTGTTGTGGCCGAGTGGTTAAGGTGATGGACTAGAAATCCATTGGGGTCTCCCCGCGCAGGTTCAAATCCTGCCAACAACGAAATGTATTTTCAGAATTTCATGCTCAACAATTAGGTCAATAAGAGCCGACACATTTAGGACCAGCATACTCAAAATTATCTTTGCCACAAGTTTTTGATTAAAGCCTCTTGAATAACTATAGACAATAATCAACATTGTAGGGATGTAGCTCATCGTTAGGCGCATGCTTCGAGTATGAGGACCCTGGTTCAATCCATGGTATCACCACTTGTTTATATAGTCACAGTTAACAAATTATCTTTAAAACTTAACAAACAAAAACCTATTCAAGTTAGAAATAGTGCACAAAGTAAAGGCAAATTGAACACAGTTGAGATTTATCTGGCAAACTGCTTTCTATAATTGTGCATTTAGTCATTTTTTGTGTACCTAATCCAGCTACTATAATTCATTCCTGAAAGTTTGTATTTAACAGCAAGAAGGTTGTTGTGTACGATGCGTTAAAAGCGATGGACTAAAAATCCTTTCCGTAGGGTCTTCCCTTGAGTTCGAATCCTGCCAGCAATGACATGTATTTTCAAATTTTATACTCAACAATTGGGTCATGGAGCCAAACACATTTTGGGACCAACATATAAAATTACTTGCTTTGCCTGAAGTTTTTTTATTAAAAAGCCTCTTGAATAACTATAGACAATAATAAAAAATGTGTAGGGATGTAGCTCATCGTTAGGCGCGTATACTTACTTGAGTAAGGGCCCTAGACCAATCGCAATTATCTCCACTTGGGCTATATAGTCAGTCAACAAATTATCTTTAAAAACTTAACAAACAAAAACCTATTCAAGTTAAAGAAATAGTGCACAAAGTAAAGGCAAATAGAACACAGTTGAGATTTATCTGGCAAACTGCTTTCTAGAAATGTGCATTTAGTCAATTTTTGTCAACCACTAATCCAGCTATAATTCATTCTGAAAGTTTGTATTTAAAGGCTAGAAGGTTGTTGTGAGTGGTTAAGCGATGGACTAGAAATCCATTAGTCTCCAGCAGGTTGAATCCTGCCAACAACGACATCAATTTCAGAATTCCATGCTCAACAATTAGGTCAATAAGAGCCACACATTTAGGACCATATACTCAAAATGACTTCTTTGCCACAAGTTTTTGATTAAAGCCTCTTGAAGAACTATAACAATGAAAACATAATGTATGGGGATGTAGCTCATGTTAGAGAGCATGCTTTACCCTGGTTCAATCCACGTATCTCCACTTGTTTTATAGTCACAGTTAACAAATTATCTTTAAAACTTAAAAAAACCTATTCAAGTTAAAGAAATAGTGCACAAAGTAACAGAACAAGAATTACTGGCAAATGCTTTCTAAAATGCATTTAGTCAATTTTTGTCAACCACTAATCCAGCTATAATTGATTCTGAAAGTTTGATTTAACCTCTAGAAGGTTGTGTGGCCAGTGGTTAAGGTGATGGACTAAACATCGGTCCCCCGGCAGGTTCAATCTGCAACAACAAATATTTGAATTTCATGCTCAACAATTAGGTCAATAAGACCGACACATTTTAGACCAGCATATCAAAATTCTTTGCCACAAGTTTTTGATTAAAGCCTCTTGAATAACTATAGACAATAATACAACATTTGTAGGATGTAGCTCATCGTTAGGCGCATGCTTAGTATGAGGACCTGGTTCAATCATGTAACACCACTTGTTTATATAGTCACAGTTAACAAATTATCTTTTAAAACTTAAAAACAAAACCTATTCAAGTTAAAGAAATAGTGCACAAAGTAAAGGCAAATTGAACACAGTTGAGATTTATCTGGCAAACTGCTTTCTATAATTGTGCATTTAGTCAATTTTTGTCAACCACTAATCCAGCTATAATTCATTCTGAAAGTTTGTATTTAACAGCAAGAAGGTTGTTGTGGCCGAGTGGTTAAGGCGATGGACTAGAAATCCTTTGGGGTCTCCTCTCGGTTCGAATCCTGCCAACAACACAGTATTTTCAGAATTTATGCTCAACAATTAGGTCTAAGAGCGACAAATTTAGGACCAGCATACTCAAAATTACTTTTGCCACAAGTTTTTATTAAACCTCTTGAATAACTATAGACAATAATACAAAATGTGTAGGGTTGTAGCTCATCGTTAGGCGCTACCGAGGTATGAGGACCCTGGTTCAATCCATGGTATTCCACTTGTTTATATAGTACAGTCAACAAATTATCTTTAAAAACTTAACAAACAAAAAACCTATTCCAGTTAAAAAAATAGTGCACAAAGTAAAGGCAAATAGAACACAGTTGAGATTTATCTGCCACACTGCTTTCTAGACATGTGAATTTACTCAATTTTTGTCGCCCACTAATCCAGCTATAATTGATTCTGAAATTTTGTATTTAAGGCTAGAAGGTTGTTGTGGAGTGGTTAAGCATGGACTAAAATCATTGGGTCTCCCCCAGGTTAATCCTGCCAACAACACATCAATTTCAAAATTTCCCATCTCAAAATTGGGCAATAGGCCCAAAATTTAGGAACATATAAAATGACTTCTTTCCCTTTTTTTTTGTTTAAAAGCCTCTTGAAGAACTATAAACAATGAAACAGATGGGGTTTCCATCGTTAGGGGCATGCTTTCCCCTGTTAATTAAATTTTCCCCACTTGTTTGTATAGTCCGTTAACAAATTATTTTTTTAAAAAAAAAAAAACCTTTCAAGTTAAAAAAATAGTCAAAAAGAAAAAGGAAATGAAAATTGAGTTTATCTGGAAAACCCTTTTTCGAAATTGCTTTTTGTAATTTTGTAAACCCCTAATAGCTATAATTGATTCGAAAGTTTGTTTTGGTAGAAGGTTTTGTCCGGGGGTTTGGGGTGATGGACTAAAATCCATTGGGCCCCCTCGTAGTTGAATCCTGCAAACAACGACATGCAATTTCAAATTTTAGCTCAAAATTAGGTCAATCAGACCCGACACATTTTGGGACAGCATACTAAATATTTTTTGCCAATTTTGTTTAAAAACCTCTTAAAGAACATGAACAATGAAACATATTTTGGGGGATTAGTTTCCGTTAAAAAGCATGCCTGGTATGAGGCCCCTGATTCAATCCCTTCCTCCCTTTTTTTATATAGCCCAATTAACAAATTCTTTTTAAAAAATTTAAAACAAAAACCTTTCAATTTAAAAAGAAATAGTACAAAGTAAAAAAATAGAAACAGTTGAATTTATCGGGCAAACTCCAAAATTTTTGGTAAATTTTTTGTCAACCAAAATAGCTATAATTGATTCGAAAATTTTTTCCTCTGGGGTTTTTTGTGGCAGTGGTTTAAAGGTGATGGACTAAAACCCATGGGTTCCCAGCAGGTTAATCCCCCAACAAAAATTTACAAAAATCTCAACAATTTAATAAAAGGAAAAATTTTGGGACCACATACTAAAAAATTTTTTTCTTTTTGGTTTTTGATTAAAACTCGAAAACTATAGAAAATTTAAAAATTGGGGGATGTAGCTTGTTGGGCCCGGTAAATTAGGGGATGGAATCCTGTAACCCATATAGTACAGTTAAAATTATTTAAAAAAACAAAAAAAAAAACCTATTCAAAAAAGAAATAGTGCAAAAAAGAAAAAGGCAAATTGAACACAGTTAATTTATCCAAACTCCTATAATTGTGAAAGTCGTAAACCACTAACCCAGCTATAATTCATTCTGAAATTTTTGTTTTTCAGAAGAAGGTTGTTGGGGGCCCAGTGGTTAAAGGCGATGGACTAGAAACCCTTTTGGGCCCCTGCGGGGTTGAATCCTGCCAACAACGACATGTATTTTCAGAATTTTATGTTAAAAATTTGGGTCAATGACCCCGAACATTTGGGACCACATAAAAAAAATTACTTTTACAGTTTTTTTTAAAAGCCTTTGAATAACTATAACAATAATACAAAATGTGGGGTTTTACCATGTTAAATGTTCCATAGGGGGACCCGGTTAACCCATGTTCTCCACTAGTTTATATAGTCACATCAAAAAATTATCTTTAAAAAAACTTAAAAACAAAAACCTTTTAAAATTAAAAAAATGGCACAAATAAAAAATAGAACACAGTTGAGATTTATCGGGAAAATCTTTCAAAAAATTGCATTTATAATTTTTGTAAACCACTAATCCACTATAATTGTTTCTAAAGTTTTTTTTAAAAAGGCTAGAAGGTTTTTTTGGGCCCAGGGGTTTAAAGGCGATGGACAAAAATCCTTTCTCCCGGGGTTAATCCTCCCAAAAAGCAAAATTTTCCCAAATTCCATCCAACAATTGGTTAAAGACACTTTTTGGAACATA
>JAYMGU010000376.1:17500-65000 GCA_036178185.1 Liparis tanakae | reverse complement strand
GTATATGAAAAAAAACATATTGATAGATTTAAAAAAAGCAAAGCGTGGCAGCAAATATTGCCTCTGGCCACACCAGTCTGGTGGCGCCCGATCTGCGTCAGATCTCGGAAGCTAAGCAGAGTCGGGCCTGGTTAGTGCAGATGGGAGACCGCCTGGGAATTCAGGTGCTGTAAGCTCTTTACTGCTTATTCCTCCAAAGCGCGGTGACGTTGCACTTTTTATCATTGAGAAAAACAAAAAAAAAAACGAGATACTTTCAACATTAATGTATCATGGAAATGACAAAAAACATATTGATGGATTTAAAAAGCAAGAGTGGCAGGAAATATTGCCCTCGGCCACACCAGTCAATTGGCCCAGCATAATCTAGAGTCAGATCTCGGAAGGCTAAGCAGAGTCAGACCTATGGTTAGTACTTGGATGGGAAGCAGCAGGGGGTGCTGTAAGCTCTCTTTGCTTATTCACCTCCAACCTTGATCGGCGTTGCACTTTTATCATTTTGAAAGAAAAAAAAAAACAAGATGCTTTCAATAATAATGTATTTTGAAAAAAAAAAAACATATTGATAGATTTAAAAAGGAAAGCGTGGCAGCAAATGCCTCTGGCCACACCAGTCTGGTGGCGCGATCTCAGATCTCAGGCCGTAGAGTCAGGCCTGGTGAATACTTGGATGGGAGACCGCCTGGGAATACCATGTGCTGTAAGCTCATTAACTTTCTCAAAAATGCGATAAACGTTGCACTTTTATCATTTGAAAGAAAAAAAAGCGAGATACTTTCAATATTAATGTATTATGAAATGACAAAAAAACATATTGATAGATTTAAAAAATAAGCGTGGCAGCAAATATTGCCCTCATTACCAGTCTGGTGGCCTTGATCTCAAATCCAGATCTCGGGAAGCTAAGCAGAGTCGGGCCTGGTTGAGTACTTGGAAGGGAGACCGCCTGGAATGCAGGTGCTGTAAGCTCTTTAACTATTCCTCAAAAAACGCAGTCGACGTTGCACTTTTATCATTTGAAAGAAAAAAAAACAGGAATGCTTTCAATAATGAAATGTTATATAGAGAAAAAAAAACATATTGATAGATTTAAAAAGCAAAAGCGTGGCAACAAATATTGCCTCACACGAAGCCCACACCAGTCTGTGGGCCGCCTGAGTCTCGTCAGATCTCGGAAGCTAAGCAGATTGGGCCTGGTTAATTACTTGGATGGGGAGACCGCCTGGGAATTCAGGTGCTGTAAAGCTCTTCAACTTATTCCTCAAAAAACCTGAGTCGGCGTTGCACTTTATCATTTGAGAAAAAAAAAAACAGAATACTTTCAATATTAATGTATTGTAAATGACAAAAAACATATTGATAGATTTAAAAAAGCAAAAGCGTGGCAACAAATATTGCCTACGCCCACAACAGTCTGGTGACGCGCAATCTCGTCAGATCTCGGGAAGCTAAGCAGAGTCAGGCCTGGTTGAAGTACTTGGATGGGAGACGCCTGGGAATACCAGGATGCTGTAAGCTCATTAACTTTTTCCTCCAACATGATCGGCGTTGCACTTTTGTATCATTGAGAAAAAAAGCGAGATACTTTCAATATTAATGTATTATGAAATGACAAAAAAAACATATTGATAGATTTAAAAAAGCAAAGCGGGGCAGCAAATATTGACTACGGCCACGCCAGTCTGGTGACACCCGATCTGCGTCAGATCTCCGGAAGCTAAGCAGGAGTCGGGCCTGGTTAGTACTTGGATGGGAGACCGCCTGGGAATACCAGGTGCTGTAAGCTCTTTTAACTTATTCACCTCAAAAAGCGCCATTGACCGTTGCACTTTTATCATTTGAGAAAGAAAAAAAAAAACGAAGAGATACTTTCAATATTAATGTTATATGAAAAAAAACATATTGATAGATTTAAAAAGCAAAAGCGTGGCCAGCAAATATTGCCCCTACGGCCCACACCAGTCTGGTGGCGCCGATATAAATCAGATCTCAGAAGCTAAGCAAAGAGTCGGGCCTGGTTAGTACTTGGATAGAGACCGCCTGGGAATACCAGGTGCTGTAAGCTCTGTATTCCTCCAAAAGCGCGGTCGTGCACTTTTATCATTTGAAAGAAACAAAAAAACGAGATACTTTCAACATTAATGTATCGTAACAAATGACAAAAAAACATATTGATAGATTTAAAAAAAGCGGCGTGGCAGCAAATATTACTACAGCCACACCAGTCTGGTGGCGCCGATCTCGTCCAGATAGCAGGCTAAGCAGAGTAAGACTGAATTGAGTACTTGGATGGGGAGGCGCTGAGAATACCAGGTGCTGTAAGCTCTTTAACTTATTCCTCAAAAGCATGATCCGCGTTGCACTTTATCATTTGAAAGAAAAAAAAAAAGCGAGATACTTTTCATATTAATGTATGTTATGAAATGACAAAAAACATGATAGATTTAAAAGCAAGCGTGGCAGCAAATATTGCCTACGGCCACACCAGTCTGTGGGCCAGCCTGAGTCTCGTCGTCAGATCTCGAATAAAGCAATTTGGGCCTAGTTGAGTACTTGGATGGGGAGAGACCGCCTGGGAATTCCAGGTGCTGTAAGCTCTTTAACTTATTCCTCAAAAAGCGCGAGTCGACGTTGCACTTTTATCATTTGAAAAGAAAAAAAAAAACGAGATACTTTCCAATGTGTTATATGAAAAAAAAAAACATATTGATAGATTTAAAAAGCAAAGCGTGGCAGCAAACATTGCCCTACGGCCACACCAGTCTGGTGGCCGCCAGATCTCGTCAGATCTGGAAGCTAAGCAGAGTCGGGCCTGGTTAGTGCTTGGATGGGGAGACAGCCTGGGAATACCAGGTGCTGTAGCTCTTCAACTTATTCCTCAAGCACTTGGTCGGCATTACACTTTATCATTTGAGAAAAAAAGCAGGAATACTTTCAATATTAATGTATTATGAAATGACAAAAAAAACATATTGATAGATTTAAAAAACAAAGCGTGGCAACAAATATTGCCTACAGCCACACCAGTCTGAGTGGCAGCCGATCCTCGTCAGATGTCGAATAAACAAGTCGGGCCTGAATTGAAATACTTGGATGGGGAGACCGCCTGGGAATACCAGGTGCTGTAAAAGCTCTTTAACTTATTCCTCAAAGCGCAGTCAGCGTTGCACTTTTATCATTTGAGAAAAGAAAAAAAAAACAGGAATACTTCCAATATTAATGTATTATGAAATGACAAAAAAAACATATTGATAGATTTAAAAAAAGCAAAAGCGTGGCAGCAAATGTGCCCTACGGCCACACCAGTCTGGTGGCCGCCCGATCTCAAATCCAGATATGCTCCGGAAGCTAAACAGAGTCGGGCCTGGTTAGTACTTGGATGGGAGACCTGGGAATACCAGTGCTACTAATATCATTAACTTTCCTCCAAAATACGATCGGCGTTGCACTTTTATCGTTTGAAAGAAAAAAAAAAACGAGATACTTTCCATATTAATGCATTATGAAAAAAAAAACATATTGATAGATTTAAAAAAGCAAAGCTGATGGCAGCAAATATTGCCTCTGACCCACACCAGTCTGGTGGCGCCGAGTCTCGTCAAGATCTCGGAAGCTAAGCAGAGTCGGGACCTGGATTGAGTACTTGGATGGGAACCGCCTGGGAATACCAGGTGCTGTAAGCTCTTTAGCTTATTCCTCCAAAAAGCATGATCGGCGTTGCACTTTTATCATTTGAGAAAGAAAAAAAAAGCAGATATTTCCAATATTAATGTTATATGAAAAGAAAAAAACATATTGATAGATTTAAAAAAAAAAGCAAAAGCGTGGCAGCAAATATTGCTCCTCACGGCCACGCCAGTCTGGTGGCGCCCGAATCTGCGATCAGATCTCGAGCTAAGCAGATTTGGGCCTGGTTAGTACTTGGATGGGGAGACCCGCCTGGAATTCCAGGTGCTGTAAGCCTCGATTAACTTATTCCTCAAAAAGCATGATCGGCGTTGCACTTTTATCATTTGAGAAAGACAAAAAAAAGGAGATACTTTTCAATATTAATGTATTATGAAAAAAAAACATATTGATAGATTTAAAAAAACAAGCGTGGCAGCAAATATTGCCCTCTGACCACACCAGTCTGGTGGCCCGATCTCGTCAGATCTCGGAAGCTAAAGCAGGAGTCGGGCCTGTGGATTACAGTACTTGGATGGTGAGACCGCCTGGGAATACCAGGTGCTGTAAGCTTATTAACTTTTTCCTCCAAAAGCATGATCAGCGTTGCACTTTTTATGCTCGTTTGAAAGAAAAAAAAAACGAGATACTTTCAATATTAATGTATTATGAAATGACAAAAAAAAAAACATATTCATAGATTTAAAAAAGCAAAAGCGTGGCAGCAAATATTGCCTACGGCCACCAGTCTGGTGGCGCCCGATCTCGTCAGATCTCGGAAGCTAAGCAGAGTCGGGCCTGGTTAGTACTTGGATGCGGATGGAGACCGCCTGGGAATACCAGGTGCTGTATAAGCTCTTTTAACTTATTCCTCAAAAACGCAGTCGGCGTTGCACTTTTATCATTTGAGAAAAGAAAAAAAACAAGATACTTTCCAATATTAATGTATTATGAAATGACAAAAAAAACATATTGATAGATTTAAAAAATTAAAGCGTGGCAGCAAATATTGCCTCTCACGGCCACACCAGTCTGGGTGAAGCCTGATCTTGTCAGATCTCGGAAGCTAAAAGCAGAGGCGGGCCTGGTTAGTACTTGGATGGGAGACCTCCTGGGAATACCTACTGGCGCTGTAAGCTCTTTAACTTATTCCTCCAAAAACGCAGTCGGCGTTGCACTTTTATCATTTGAAAAAAAAAAAAACGAGATACTTTCAATATTAATTTATTATGAAAAAAAACATATTGATAGATTTAAAAAAAGCAAAAGAGTGGCTGGAAATATTGCCTCACGAAGCCACACCAGTCTCAAGTGACTTGTGAACTAGATGAATCTCTCGGAAGCTAAGCAGAGTCAGAGGCCCTAGTTAGTACTTGGATTGGAGACCGCCTGGGAATACCAGGTGCTGTAAGCTCTTTAACTTATTCCTCAAAAAGCATGATCGGCGTTGCACTTTATCATTTGAGAAGAAAAAAAAAGATACTTTCAATATTAATGTATTATGAAATGACAAAAAAAACATATTGATAGATTTAAAAAGCAAAAGAGTGGCAGGAAATATAGCCCTCACGGCCACACCAGTCTGGTGGCCTTCCGATCTGCGTCAGATCTCGGAAGCTAAGCAGAGTCCCCTAAGACCTGGTTAGTGCGTGGATTGGAACCGCCTGGGAATACCAGGTGCTGTAAGCTCTTTGCTTATTCCTCAAAACGCAGTCGACGTTGCACTTTTATCATTTGAGAAAGAAAAAAAAAAACGAGATACTTTAAATATTAATGTATTATGAAAAAAAAAACATATTGATAGATTTAAAACACACAAGCGAAGCAGCATATATTGCCTACGGCCACACCAGTCTGGTGGCGCCCGATCTCGGCAGATCTCGGAAGCTAAGCAGAGTCGGGCCTGGTTAGTACTTGGATGGGAACCGCCTGGGAATACCAGGTGCTGTAAGCTCATTAACTTTTTCTCAAAAAGCAGTCGGCGTTGCACTTTTATCATTTGAGAAGAAAAAAAAAAAAACGAGATACTTTCAACATTAATGTATCATGAAATGACAAAAAACATATTGATAGATTTAAAAAGCAAAATTGGCAGGAAATACCCTCTTCCACCAGTCTGGTGACACCCGATCTCGTCAGATCTCGGAAGCTAAGCAGAGTCGGGCCTGGTTAGTACTTGGATGGGGGACCGCCTGGGAATACCAGGTTCTGTAAGCTCTTTAACTTATTCCTCCAAAAGCGCGGTCTGACGTTGCACTTTTATCATTTGAGAAAAAAAAAGATACTTTCAATATTAATTTATTATGAAAAAAAAACATATTAATAGATTTAAGAAAGCAAAGAGTGGCTGGGAATATTGCCTACGGCCACACAAGTATGGTGACAACCGATCTTGTCAGATCTCGAAAGCTAAGCAGAGTCGAACCTGGTTGAATACTTGGATGGGAGACCGCCTGGGAATACCAGGTGCTGTAAGCTCATCAACTTTTCCTCAAGCAGTCGACGTTGCACTTTTATCATTTGAGAAAAAAAAAAAAACGACATACTTTCAATATTAATGTATTATGAAATGACAAAAAACATATTGATAGATTTAAAAAAGCAAAGCGTGGCAGCAAATATTGCCTACGGCCACACCAGTCTGGTGGCGTCGATCGTCCAGATCTCGGAAGCTAAGCAGAGTCGGGCCTGGTTAGCACCGGATGGGAGACCGCCTGGGAATACCAGGTGCTGTAGCTCTTTAACTTATTCCTCAAAAACATGGTCGGCGTTGCACTTTTATCATTTGAGAAAGAAAAAAAAACGAGATACTTTCAATATTAATGTATTATAAAAAAATAACATATTGATAGATTTAAAAAGCAAAGCGTGGCAAATATTGCCTCGGCCACACCAGTCTGGTGACGCCCGATCTCGTCAGATCTCGGAAGCTAAGCAGAGTCGGGCCTGGTTAGTACTTGTATGGGAGACCGCCTGGGAATACCAGGTGCTGTAAGCTCTTTAACTTATTCCTCAAAAACGCAGTCAACGTTGCACTTTTATCATTTGAGAAAGAAAAAAAAATGAGATACTTTCAATATTAATGTTATATGAAAAAAAAACATATTGATAGATTTAAAAAAGCAAAGCGTGGCAGCAAATATTGCCACTGGCCACACCAGTCTGGTGGCGTCTCGTCAGATCTAGGAAACTAAGCAGAGTCGGGCCTGGTTAGTACTTGGATGGGAGACCGCCTGGAATACCAGGTGCTGTAAGCTTAACTTTTCCTCAAAAACGCAGTCGACGTTGCACTTTTATCATTTGAGAAAAAAAAAAAACGAGATACTTTCAACATTAATGTATCATGAAATGACAAAAAAACATATTGATAGATTTAAAAAGCAAAGAGTGGCAGGAAATATTGCCTACGGCCACCAGTCTGGTGGCGCCCGATCTCGTCAGATCTCGGAAGCTAAGCAGAGTCGGGCCTGGTTAGTACTTGGATGGGGAGACCGCCTGGGAATACCAGGTGCTGTAAGCTCTTTAACTTATTCCTCCAAAAGCGCGGTCGACGTTGCACTTTTATCATTTGAGAAAAAAAAACGAGATACTTTCAATATTAATTTATTATGAAAAAAAAAACATATTGATAGATTTAAAAAGCAAGAGTGTGGCTGGAAATATGCCTACAGCCACACCAGTCTGGTGACACCCGATCTCGTCAGATCTCGGAAGCTAAGCAGAGTCGGGCCTGGTTAGTACTTGGATGGGAGACCGCCTGGGAATACCAGGTGCTGTAAGCTCATTAACTTTCCTCAAAAAGCAGTCGGCGTTGCACTTTTTATCATTTGAGAAAAAAAAAAAACGAGATACTTTCAACATTAATGTATCATGAAATGACAAAAAACATATTGATAGATTTAAAAAAGCAAAAAGTGGCAGAAATATAGCCTCTGCCCACACCAGTCTGGTGGCCCCGATCTCGTCAGATCTCGGAAGCTAAGCAGAGTCGGGCCTGGTTAGTACTTGGATTGGGAGACCGCCTGGGAATACCAGGTGCTGTAAGCTCTTTAACTTATTCCTCAAAATGGTCGGCGTTGCACTTTTATCATTTGAGAAAAAAAAAAAAACGAGATACTTTCAACATTAATGTATCATGAAATGACAAAAAAACATATTGATAGATTTAAAAAAGCAAAGCGTGGCAGCAAAAATTGCCTGACCAGCCACCAGTCTGATGGCGCTTGATCTCGTCAGCTCTCGGAAGCTTAGCAGAGTCGGGCCTGGTAAGTACTTGGATGGGAGACGGCCAGGGAAAACCAGGTGCTGTAAGCTCTTTCCCTTATTCCTCAAAAACGCAGTCGACGTTGCACTTTTATCATTTGAGAAAGAAAAAAACGAGATACTTTAAATATTAATGTATTATGAAAAAAAAACATATTGATAGATTTAAAAAAGCAAAGCGTGGCAGCATATTGCCTGGCCACACCAGTCTGGTGGCGCCCCGATCTCGGCAGATCTCGGCTAAGCAGAGTCGGGCCTGGTTAGTACTTGGATGGGAGAACCGCCTGGGAATGCAGGTGCTGTAAGCTCTTTAACTTATTCTCAAAACGCAGTCGACGTTGCACTTTTATCATTGAAAGAAAAAAGAGATACTTTAAATGTGTGTATTATGAAAAAAAAAAACATATTGATAGATTTAAAAAAACAAAGCGTGGCAGCAAATATTGCCTGACCACACCAGTCTGGTGGCCCGATCTCGTCAGATCTCGGAAGCTAAGCAGAGTCGGGACCTGGATTAGTACTTGGATGGGAGACCGCCTGGGAATACCAGGTGCTGTAAAGCTCTTTAACTTATTCCTCAAAAGCGCCAGTCGAGCCCGTTGCACTTTTATCATTTGAGAAAAAAAAACAAGATACTTTCAACATTAATGTATCATGATATGACAAAAAAACATATTGATAGATTTGAAAAAAGCAAAGCGTGGCAGGAAATGTGCCTCGGCCACACCAGTCTGTTGGCCGATCTCGTCAGATCTCGGAAGCTAAGCAATTTGGGCCTGGTCAGTACTTGGATGGGAGACCGCCTGGTAATACCAGGTGCTGTAGCTCTTAACTTATTCCTCAAAACGCAGTCGACGTTGCACTTTTAGCATTTGAAAGAAAAAAAAACGAGATACTTTCAATATTAATGTTATATGAAAAAAAAACATATTGATAGATTTAAAAAGCGTGGCAGCAAATATCACGGCCACCAGTCTGGTGACGCCTGATCCTCGTCAGATCTTGAGCTAAGCAGATCGGGCCTGGTTAGTACTTGGATGGGAGACGCCTGGGAATACCAGGTGCTGTAAGCTCTTTAACTTATTCCTCAAAACGCATGATCGACGTTGCACTTTTTTCATTTGACAAAGAAAAAAAAAAGATACTTTCAATATTAATGTATTATGAAAAAAAAAACATATTGATAGATTTAAAAAGCAAAGTGGCTGGAAATATTGCCTATGGCCACACCAGTCTGGTGACACCAATCTCGTCAGATCTCGGAAGCTAAGCAATCGTGTGGCCTGGTTAGTACTTGGATGGGAGACCCTGGGAATACCAGGTGCTGTAAGCTCTTTAACTTATTCCTCAAAAACGCAGCTGACGTTGCACTCTTATCATTTGAGAAAAAAAAAAAGATACTTTCAATATTAATGTATCATGAAATGACAAAAAACATATTGATAGATTTAAAAAAGCAAAAGCGTGGCAGCATTGCCTACGGCCACACCAGTCTGGTGACGCCTGATCTCGTCAGATCTCGGGAAGCTAAGCAGAGTCAGCCTGGATTGAGTACTTGGATGGGAGACTGCCTGGGAATACCAGGTGCTGTAAAGCTCTTGCTTATTCCTCAAAAAAGCAGTCGACGTTGCACTTTTATCATTTGAGAAAAAAAACAGATACTTTCAATATTAATGTATTATGAAATGACAAAAACATATTGATAGATTTAAAAAAGCAAAGCGTGGCAAATATTGCCTACAGCCACACCAGTCTGGTGGCCCGATCTCGTCAGATCTCGGGAAGCTAAGCAGAGTCGAGCCTGGTTAGTACTTGGATGGGAGACCGCCTGGGAATACCAGGTGCTGTAAGCTCTTAACTTATTCCTCAAAACGCAGTCGGCGTTGCACTTTATCATTTGAGAAAAAAAAAAACGAGATACTTTCAATATTAATTTATTATGAAAAAAAAAACATATTGATAGATTTAAAAAGCAAAGCGTGGCTGGAAATATTGCCTCGGCCACACCAGTCTGGTGACGCACCGATCTCGTCCAGATCTCGGAAGCTAAGCAGAGTCGGGCCTGGTTAGTACTTGGATGGGAGACCGCCTGGGAATACCAGGTGCTGTAAGCTCTTTAACTTATTCCTCCAAAAGCAGTCGACGTTGCACTTTTATCATTTGAGAAAAAAAAAAACGAGATACTTTCAATATTAATGTATTATGAAATGACAAAAAAACATATTGATAGATTTAAAAAGCAAAGAGTGGCAGGAAATATTGCCTCGGCCACACCAGTCTGGTGGCGCCCGATCTCGATCTGGGAAGCTAAGCAGGAGTCGGGCCTGGATTAGTACTGGATTGGAGACCGCCTGGGAATACCAGGTGCTGTAAGCTCTTTAACTTATTCCTCAAAAGCGCAGTCGACGTTGCACTTTTATCATTTGAGAAGAAAAAAAAACGAGATACTTTCAACATTAATGTATCATGAAATGACAAAAAAACATATTGATAGATTTAAAAAAGCAAAGCGTGGCAAAAAATTGCTTCCGGACACAACAGTCTGATGACGCCCGATCTAGTCAGAACTCGGAAGCTAAGCAGAGTCGGGCCTGGTTAGTACTTGGATGGGGAGACGGCCTGGGAATACCAGGTCTGTAAGCTCTTTAACTTATTCCTCAAAACGCAGTAGGCGTTGCACTTTTATCATTTGAGAAAGAAAAAAAGGAGATACTTTCAATATTAATGTATTATGAAAAAAACATATTGATAGATTTAAAAAGCAAAGCGTGGCAGCAAATATTGCCTCTGACCACCAGTCTGGTGACACCCGATCTCGGCAGATCCCGGAAGCTAAGCAGAGTCGGGCCTGGTTAGTACTTGGATGGGGAGACCGCCTGGGAATACCAGGTGCTGTAAGCTCTTAACTTTTCCTCCAAAACGCAGTCGACGTTGCACTTTTATCATTTGAGAAAAAAAAAACGATACTTTCAATATTAATGTATTATGAAATGACAAAAAAACATATTGATAGATTTAAAAAGCAAAAGTGGCAGCAAATATTGCTTCACGGCCACACCACATATTAGTCTGGACGCCCGATCTCACAGATCTCGAAGCTAAGCAGAGTCGGCCTGGTTAGTACTTGGATGGAGACCGCCTGGGAATACCAGGTGCTGTAAGCTCTTAACTTATTCCTCAAAAAGCAGTCGACGTTGCACTTTATCATTTGAGAAAGAAAAAAACGAGATACTTTCAATATTAATGTATTATGAAAAAACATATTGATAGATTTAAAAAGCAAAGCGTGGTAGCAAATATTGCCTACGGCCACACCAGTCTGGTGACGCCCGATCTCGTCAGATCTCGCAGATCCTCGAAGCTAAGCAGAGTCGGGCCTGGTTAGTACTTGGATGGGAGACCTCCTGGGAATACCAGGTGCTGTAAGCTCTTTAACTTATTCCTCAAAAACGCAGTCTACGTTGCACTTTATCATTTGAGAAAGAAAAAAACGAGATACTTTAAATATTAATGTATTATGAAATGACAAAAAAAAACATATTGATAGATTTAAAAAGCAAAGCGTGAGCAAATATTGCCTACGGCCACACCACATATTGTCTGGTGACGCCCGATCTAGATCTCGAAGCTAAGCAGAGTCGGGACTGGTTAGTACTTGGATGGGGACCGCCTGGGAATACCAGGTGCTGTAAGCTCATTAACTTATTCCTCAAAACGCAGTCGACGCTGCAATCTTTATCATTTGAGAAAGAAAAAACGAGATACTTTCAATATTAATGTATCATGAAAAAAAACATATTGATAGATTTAAAAAGCAAAAGTGTGGTAGCAAATATTGCCTCACGGCCATACCCTCACCAGTCTGGTGACGCCTGATCTCGTCAGATCTCGGAAGCTAAGTAGAGTCGGCCTGGTTAGTACTTGGATGGGAGACCGCCTGGGAATACCAGGTGCTGTAAGCTCTTTAACTTATTCCTCCAAAACGCAGTCGACGTTGCACTTTTATCATTTGAGAAAAATTAAAAAACGAGATACTTTCAATATTAATTTATCGCGAAATGAAAAAAAACATATTGATAGATTTAAAAAGCAAAGAGTGGCTGGAAATATTGCCTACGGCCAATAATTTCACCAATAATAGTCTGGTGACGCCTGATCTCGCAGATCTCGGAAGCTAAGCAGAGTCGGGCCTGGTTAGTACTTGGATGGGAGACCGCCTGGGAATACCAGGTGCTGTAAGCTCTTTAACTTATTCCTCCACAACGCAGTCGACGTTGCACTTTTATCATTTGAGAAAAAAAAAACGAGATACTTTCAACATTAATGTATCATGAAATGACAAAAAAACATATTGATAGATTTAAAAAAGCAAAGAGTGGCAGGAAATATTGCTTACGGCCACCAGTTCGGTGACGCCCGATCTCGTCCAGATTCCTGAAGCTAAGCAGAGTCGGGCCTGGTTAGTACTTGATTGGAGACCGCCGGGGAATACCAGGTGCTGTAAGCTCTTTAACTTATTCCTCAAAAACGCAGTCGACGACAAGCCTTGCACTTTTATCATTTGAGAAAAAAAAACGAGATACTTTAAATATTAATGTATTATGAAAAAAAAAACATATTGATAGATTTAAAAAAGCAAAGCGTGGTAGCGTTATATTGCTTCTACGGCCACACCAGTCTGGTGACGCCCGATCTCGCCAGATCTCGGAAGCTGGTAAGCAGAGTTTGGCCTGGTTAGTACTTTATGGATGGGGAGACCCTGCCTTGGGAAGTACCAGCTGCTGTAAGCCTGAACTTCATTAAAATTTTCCTCCAAAAACGCTGTCGACGTTGCAAAATTCTTTTATCATTTGAGAAAGAAAAAACGAGATACTTTCAATATTAATGTATTATGAAATGATGACAAAAAAACATATTGATAGATTTAAAAAGCAAAGCAAGGCAGCAAAATTGCTGCTCACGGCCACACAGGTTCTGGTGATCGCCTCGATTTCTGGCCAGATCTCTCGAAGCTAAGCAGAGTCGGGCCTGTTAGTACTTGATGGGAGACCGCCTGGGAATACCCAGGTGCTGTAAGCTCTTTAACTTATTCCTCCAAAAACGCAGTCGACGCTTGCACTTTTATCATTTGAGAAGAAAAAAAAACGGAGATACTTTCAATATTAATTTATTATGAAATGACAAAAAAACTGGTTATAAGCATTGATAGACCGCCTTTAAAAAGGGCAAAGAGTGGCAGGGTAAGCTCTTTTTAAGTTTTTGCCTACGGCCACACCAGTCTTGTGTGACTTGATCATCTGCGTCACAGATTCTCAGAAAGCTAAGCAGACGGGTCGGGCCTAGTTAGTACTTTCAATTGGATTAACCTTCTGGGAATGACAAGGTGCTGTAAGTCTTAACTTATTCCTCCAAAACGTCGACGTTGTACGCTTGCATTTTTATCATTTGAGAAAAAAAAAACGAGATACTTTCAATATTAATGGCTATGAAATGACAAAAAACATATTGATAGATTTAAAAAAGCAAAGCGTGGCAGCAAATATTGCCTACGGCCACACCAGTCTGGACGTGACGCCTTGACCCCGATCTCGGAAGCTACAGAGTCGGGCCTGGTTAGTACTTGATGGGAGACCGCCTGGGGAATACCAGGTGCTGTAAGCTCTTAACTTATTCCTCCAAAAACGCAGTCGACGCACTTTTATCATTTGAGAAAAAAAAAAAACGAGATACTTTCAATATTAATGTTATATGAAAAAAACATATTGATAGATTTAAAAAGCAAAGAGTGGCAAAATATTGCCTACGGCCACACCAGTTCTGGTGACGCCTATCTTGCCAGATCTCGGAAGCTAAGCAGAGTCGGGCCTGGTTAGTTTTTGATGGGAGACCGCCTGGGAATACCAGGTGCTGTAAGCTCTTTAACTTATTCCCCCAAAACGCAGGCGACGTTGCACTTTTACCATTTGAGAAAGAAGAAAAAACGAGATACTTTCAATATTAATGTATTTTGAAAAAAAAACATATTGATAGATTTAAAATACAAAGCGTGGCAGCAAATATTGCCTCCGCCCACACCAGTCTGGTGAAGCCTGATCTTGCCAGATCTCGGAAGCTAAGCAGAGTCGGGCCTGGTTAGTACTTGATGGGAGACCGCCTGGGAATACCAAGTTGCTGTAAGCTCTTAACTTATTCCTCCAAAACGCAGTCGACGCACTTTTATCATTTGAGAAAAAAAAAAACGAGATACTTTCAATATTAATGTATTATGAAAAAAAAAAACATATTGATAGATTTAAAAAGCAAAGCGTGGCAGCAAAATATTGCTTCACGGCCACACCAAGTCTGGTGACGCCGCAATCTGCCAGATCTCGGAAGCAGAGTCGGGCCTGGTTAGTACTTGATGGGAGACCGCCTGGGAATACCAGGTGCTGTAAGCTTTTAACTTATTCCTCCAAAACGCAGTCGACGCTGCACTTTTATCATTTGAGAAAAAAAACGAGATACTTTTCAATATTAATGTATTATGACAAAAAACATATTGATAGATTTAAAAAGCAAAGCGTGGTAGCAAATATTGCTCACGGCCACACCAGTCTGACGCGCCCGATCTCGCCAGAGATCTCGGAAGCTAAGCAGAGTCGGGCCTGGTTAGTACTTGATGGGAGACCGCCTGGGAATACCAGGTGCTGTAAGCTTCTTTAACTTATTCCTCCAAAACGCAGTCAACGAGCACTTTTATCATTTGAGAAAGAAAAAACGAGATACTTTCAATATTATTGTATTATGGAATGACAAAAAAAACATAGTGAAAAATTTAGGAGAGCAAAGCGTGGCAGCAAATATTGCCTACGGCCACACCAGTCTGGTGACGCCGATCTGGCCAGATCTCGGAAGCTAAGCAGGGCCTGGAGACCGCCAATACCAGGTGCTGTAAGTTTTAACTTATTCCTCCAAAACGCAGTCGACGTTGCACTTTTATCATTTGAGAAAAAAAAAAAGATACTTTCAATATTAATTTACTATGAAAAAAAAACATATTGATAGATTTAAAAGCAAAGGTTGTGCAAATATTGCCTACGGCCACACCAGTTCTGGTGACGCCCGATCCGCCAGATCTCGAAGCTAAGCAGAGTCGGGCCTGGTTAGTACTTGATGGGAGACGCCTCAAATACCAGGTGCTGTAAGTTTTAACTTATTCCTCCAAAAACGCAGTCGACGTTGCACTTTTATCATTTGAGAAAGAAAAAACGAGATACTTTCAATATTAATGTATTATGAAATGACAAAAACATATTGACAGATTTAATTAAGCACGGCGTGGCAGCAAATATTGCCTACGGCCACCGCAGTCTGGTGACGCCCGATCCGCCCAGATCTCGGAAGCTAAGCAGAGGGGCCTGGTTAGTACTTGATGGGAGACCGCCTGGGAATACCAGGTGCTGTAAGTTTTTAACTTATTCCTCAAAACGCAGTCGACGTTGCACTTTATCATTTGAGAAAGAAAAAAAACGAGATACTTTCAATATTAATGTATTATGAAAAAAAACATATTGATAGATTTAAAAAGCAAAGCGTGGCAGCAAATATTGCTCACGGCCACACCAGTCTTGGGACGCCCGATCTCGCCAGATCTCGAAGCTAAGCAGAGTCGGGCCTGGTTAGTACTTGATGGGGAGACCGCCTGGGAATACCAGGTGCTGTAAGCTTCTTAACTTATTAATCCAAAACGCAGTCGACGTTGCACTTTTATCATATGAGAAAATAAAAAAGAGATACTTTCAATATTAATGTATTATGAAATGACAAAAAACATATTGATAGATTTAAAAAGCAAAGCGTAGCAAATATTGCCTACGGCCACACCAGTCTGGTGACGCCCGATCTCACCAGATCTCGAAGCTAAGCAGAGTCGGGCCTGGTTAGTACTTGATGGGAGACCGCCTGGGAATACCAGGTGCTGTAAGCTCTTTTAACTTATTCCTCCAAAACGCAGTCGACGCTGCACTTTTATCATTTGAGAAAGAAAAAACGAGATACTTTCAATATTAATGTATTATGAAATGACAAAAAAACATATTGATAGATTTAAAAAAGCAAAGCGTGGCAGGAAATATTGCTCACGGCCACACCAGTTTGGTGACCCGATCTCCAGATCTCGGAAGCTAAGCAGAGTCGGGCCTGGTTAGTACTTGATGGGAGACCGCCTGGGAATACCAGGTGCTGTAAGCTCTTAACTTATTCCTCCAAAACGCAGTCGACGTTGCACTTTTATCATTTGAGAAAAAAAAAACGAGATACTTTCAATATTAATGTATTGAAATGAAAAAACATATTGATAGATTTAAAAAAGCAAAGCGTGGCAGCAAATATTGCTCACGGCCACACCAGTTCTGGTGACGCCCGATCTCACCAGATCTCGAAGCTACAGAGTCGGGCCTGGTTAGTACTTGGATGGGAGACCGCTGGGGAATACCAGGTGCTGTAAGCTCTTTAACTTATTCCTCCAAAACGCAGTCGACGCTGTACTTTTTATCATTTGAGAAAAAAAAAACGAGATACTTTCAATATTAATGTATTATGAAATGACAAAAAACATATTGATAGATTTAAAAAGCAAAGCGTGGCAAATATTGCCTACGGCCACACCAGTCTGGACGCCCATCTTCAGATCTCGGAAGCTAAGCAGAGTCGGCCTGGTTAGTACTTGATGGGAGACCGCCTGGGAATACCAGGTGCTGTAAGCTTTTTAACTTATTCCTCCAAAACGCAGTCGACGTTTTTTTATCATTTGAGAAAAAAAAAAAACGAGATACTTTCAATATTAATGTATTATGAAATGACAAAAAACATATTGATAGATTTAAAAAGCAAAGCGTGGCAGCAAATATTGCCCACGGCCACACCAGTCTGGTGACGCCCGATCTCGCCAGATCTCGAAGCTAAGCAGAGTCGGGCCTGGTTAGTACTTGATGGGAGACCGCCTGGGAATACCAGGTGCTGTAAGCTCTTTAACTTATTCCTCAAAACGCAGTCGACGTTGCACTTTTATCATTTGAGAAAGAAAAAACGAGATACTTTCAATATTAATGTATTATGAAAAAAACATATTGATAGATTTAAAAAGCAAAGCGTGGCAGCAAATATTGCCTACGGCCACACCAGTCTGGTGACGCCCGATCTCGCCAGATCTCGGAAGCTAAGCAGAGTCGGGCCTGGTTAGTACTTGATGGGAGACCGCCTGGGAATACCAGGTGCTGTAAGCTCTTTAACTTATTCCTCAAAACGCAGTCGACGCTGCACTTTTATCATTTGAGAAAGAAAAAACGAGATACTTTCAATATTAATGTTATGGAGAAAAAAACATATTGATAGATTGAAAAGAGCAAAGCGTGGCAGCAAATATTGCCTACGGCCACACCAGTCTGGTGACGCCCGATCTCGCCAGATCTCGAAGCTAAGCAGAGTCGGGCCTGGTTAGTACTTGATGGGAGACCGCCTGGGAATACCAGGTGCTGTAAGCTCTTTAACTTATTCCTCCAAAACGCAGTCGACGTTGCACTTTTATCATTTGAGAAAAAAAAAACGCGATATTTTCAATATTAATGTTTCATGAAATGACAAAAACATATTGATAGATTTAAAAAGCAAAGAGTGGCAGGAAATATTGCTCACGGCCACACCAGTCTGGTGACGCCCGATCTCGCCAGATCTCGAAGCTAAGCAGAGTCGGGCCTGGTTAGTACTTGATGGGAGACCGCCTGGGAATACCAGGTGCTGTAAGCTCTTAACTTATTCCTCAAAACGCAGGCGACGTTGCACTTTTATCATTTGAGAAAGAAAAAAACGAGATACTTTCAATATTAATGTATTATGAAATGAAAAAAACATATTGATAGATTTAAAAGCAAAGCGTGCAGCAAATATTGCCTACGGCCACACCAGTCTGGTGACGCCCGATCTCGCCAGATCTCGGAAGCTAAGCAGAGTCGGGCCTGGTTAGTACTTGATGGGAGACCGCCTGGGAATACCAGGTGCTGTAAGCTCTTTAACTAATTCCTCAAAACGCAGTCGACGCTGCACTTTTTATCATTTGAGAAAGAAAAAAACGAGATACTTTCAATATTAATGTATTATGAAAAAAACATATTGATAGATTTAAAAAGCAAAGCGTGGCAGCAAATATTGCCTCACGGCCACACCAGTCTGGTGACGCCCGATCTCACAGATCTCGAAGCTAAGCAGAGTCGGGCCTGGTTAGTACTTGATGGGAGACCCTGGGAATACCAGGTGCTGTAAGCTCTTTAACTTATTCCTCCAAAACGCAGTCGACGTTGCACTTTTATCATTTGAGAAAAAAAAAAACGAGATACTTTCAATATTAATGTTATTATGAAAAAAAACATATTGATAGATTTAAAAAGCAAAGCGTGGCAGCAAATATTGCCTACGGCCACACCAGTCTGGACGCCCGATCTCGCCAGATCTCGGAAGCTAAGCAGAGTCGGGCCTGGTTAGTACTTGATGGGAGACCGCCTGGGAATACCAGGTGCTGTAAGCTCTTTAACTTATTCCTCCAAACGCAGTCGACGTTGCACTTTTATCATTTGAGAAAGAAAAAACGAGATACTTTCAATATTAATGTATCATGAAATGACAAAAACATATTGATAGATTTAAAAAGCAAAGAGTGGCAGGAAATATTGCTCACGGCCACACCAGTCTGGTGACGCGATCTCACCAGATCTCGAAGCTAAGCAGAGTCGGGCCTGGTTAGTACTTGGATGGGAGACCGCCTGGGAATACCAGGTGCTGTAAGTTTTAACTTATTCCTCAAAACGCAGTCGACGTTGCACTTTTATCATTTGAGAAAGAAAAAAACGAGATACTTTCAATATTAATGTATTATGAAAAAAAACATATTGATAGATTTAAAAAGCAAAGAGTGGCAGCAAATATTGTCACGGCCACACCAGTCTGGACGCCCGATCTGCCAGATCTCGAAGCTAAGCAGAGTCGGGCCTGGTTAGTACTTGATGGGAGACCGCCTGGGAATACCAGGTGCTGTAAGCTCTTAACTTATTCCTCAAAACGCAGTCGACGCTGCACTTTATCATTTGAGAAAGAAAAAAACGAGATACTTTCAATATTAATGTATTATGAAATGACAAAAAACATATTGATAGATTTAAAAAGCAAAGAGTGGCAGCAAATATTGCTTCACGGCCACACCAGTCTGGACGCCCGATCTCGCCAGATCTCGAAGCTAAGCAGAGTCGGGCCTGGTTAGTACTTGATGGGAGACCCTGGGAATACCAGGTGCTGTAAGCTCATTAACTTATTCCTTTCCAAAACGCAGTCGACGCGCACTTTTATCATTTGAGAAAGAAAAAACGATACTTTCAATATTAATGTTATGAAATGAAAAAAACATATTGATAGATTTAAAAAGCAAAGCGTGGCAGCAAATATTGCCTACGGCCACACCAGTCTGGTGACGCCGATCTCGCCAGATCTCGGAAGCTAAGCAGAGTCGGGCCTGGTTAGTACTTGATGGGAGACCGCCTGGGAATACCAGGTGCTGTAAGCTCTTAACTTATTCCTCCAAAACGCAGTCGACGTTGCACTTTTATCATTTGAGAAAGAAAAAAACGAGATACTTTCAATATTAATGTATTATGAAATGACAAAAAACATATTGATAGATTTAAAAAGCAAAGCGTGGCAGCAAAATATTGCCTACGGCCACACCAGTCTGGTGACGCCCGATCTCGCCAGATCTCGAAGCTAAGCAGAGTCGGGCCTGGTTAGTACTTGATGGGAGTCCGCCTGGGAATACCAGGTGCTGTAAGCTCTTAACTTATTCCTCCAAAACGCAGTCGACGCTGCACTTTTTATCATTTGAGAAAGAAAAAACGAGATACTTTCAATATTAATGTTATCATGAAAAAAAACATATTGATAGATTTAAAAAGCAAAGCGTGGCAGCAATATTGCTCACGGCCACACCAGTCTGGTGACGCCCGATCTCGCCAGATCTCGAAGCTAAGCAGAGTCGGGCCTGGTTAGTACTTGATGGGAGACCGCCTGGGAATACCAGGTGCTGTAAGCTCTTAACTTATTCCTCCAAAACGCAGTCGACGTTGCACTTTTATCATTTGAGAAAAAAAAAAACGAGATACTTTCAATATTAATGTATTATGAAAAAAAAACATATTGATAGATTTAAAAGCAAAGCGTGGCAGCAATATTGCCTACGGCCACACCAGTCTGGTGACGCCCGATCTCGCCAGATCTCGGAAGCTAAGCAGAGTCGGGCCTGGTTAGTACTTGATGGGAGACCGCCTGGGAATACCAGGTGCTGTAAGTTTTAACTTATTCCTCAAAACGCAGTCGACGCTGCACTTTTATCATTTGAGAAAGAAAAAACGAGATACTTTCAATATTAATGTTATGAAATGAAAAAAACATATTGATAGATTTAAAAAGCAAAGCGTGGCAGCAAATATTGCTCACGGCCACACCAGTCTGGTGACGCCCGATCTCGCCAGATCTCGAAGCTAAGCAGAGTCGGGCCTGGTTAGTACTTGATGGGAGACCGCCTGGGAATACCAGGTGCTGTAAGCTCTTTAACTTATTCCTCAAGAACGCAGTCGACGTTGCACTTTTATCATTTGAGAAAGAAAAAAACGAGATACTTTCAATATTAATGTATTATGAAAAAAACATATTGATAGATTTAAAAAGCAAAGCGGCAGCAAATATTGCCTCACGGCCACACCAGTCTGGTGACGCCCGATCTCGCCAGATCTCGAAGCTAAGCAGAGTCGGGCCTGGTTAGTACTTGATGGGAGACCGCCTGGGAATACCAGGTGCTGTAAGCTCATTAACTTATTCCTCCAAAACGCAGTCGACGTTGCACTTTTTATCATTTGAGAAAAAAAAAACGAGATACTTTCAATATTAATGTTATGAAATGACAAAAAACATATTGATAGATTTAAAAAGCAAAGCGTGGCAGCAAATATTGCCTACGGCCACACCAGTCTGGTGACGCCCGATCTCGCCAGATCTCGAAGCTAAGCAGAGTCGGCCTGGTTAGTACTTGATGGGAGACCGCCTGGGAATACCAGGTGCTGTAAGCTCTTAACTTATTCCTCCAAAACGCAGTCGACGCTGCACTTTTTATCATTTGAGAAAAAAAAACGAGATACTTTCAATATTAATGTTATGAAATGAAAAAAACATATTGATAGATTTAAAAAGCAAAGAGTGGCAGCAAATATTGCCTACGGCCACACCAGTCTGGTGACGCCCCGATCTCGCCAGATCTCGAAGCTAAGCAGAGTCGGGCCTGGTTAGTACTTGATGGGAGACCGCCTGGGAATACCAGGTGCTGTAAGTTTTAACTTATTCCTCCAAAACGCAGTCGACGTTGCACTTTTATCATTTGAGAAAGAAAAAACGAGATACTTTCAATATTAATGTTATTATGAAAAAAACATATTGATAGATTTAAAAAGCAAAGCGGCAGCAAATATTGCCACGGCCACACCAGTCTGGTGACGCCCGATCTCGCCAGATCTCGGAAGCTAAGCAGAGTCGGGCCTGGTTAGTACTTGATGGGAGACCGCCTGGGAATACCAGGTGCTGTAAGCTCTTTAACTTTTCCTCCAAAACGCAGTCGACGTTGCACTTTTATCATTTGAGAAAGAAAAAAACGAGATACTTTCAATATTAATGTATTATGAAATGACAAAAAACATATTGATAGATTTAAAAAGCAAAGAGTGGCAGCAAATATTGCCTACGGCCACACCAGTTCTGGTGACGCCCGATCTCGCCAGATCTCGAAGCTAAGCAGAGTCGGGCCTGGTTAGTACTTGGATGGGAGACCGCCTGGGAATACCAGGTGCTGTAAGTCTTTAACTTATTCCTCAAAACGCAGTCGACGTTGCACTTTATCATTTGAGAAAAAAAAAAACGAGATACTTTCAATATTAATGTATTATGAAATGACAAAAAACATATTGATAGATTTAAAAAGCAAAGCGTGTAGCAAATATTGCTCTACGGCCACACCAGTCTGGTGACGCCCGATCTCGCAGATCTCGAAGCTAAGCAGAGTCGGGCCTGGTTAGTACTTGATGGGAGACCGCCTGGGAATACCAGGTGCTGTAAGCTCTTTAACTTATTCCTCCAAACGCAGTCGACGTTGCACTTTTATCATTTGAGAAAAAAAAAACGAGATACTTTCAATATTAATGTATTATGAAAAAAAACATATTGATAGATTTAAAAAGCAAAGAGTGGCAGAAATATTGCTCACGGCCACACCAGTCTGGTGACGCCCGATCTCGCCAGATCTCGGAAGCTAAGCAGAGTCGGGCCTGGTTAGTACTTGATGGGAGACCGCCTGGGAATACCAGGTGCTGTAAGCTCATTAACTTATTCCTCCAAAACGCAGTCGACGTTGCACCTTTTATCATTTGAGAAAGAAAAAACGAGATACTTTCAACATTAATGTATCATGAAATGACAAAAAAACATATTGATAGATTTAAAAAGCAAAGAGTGGCAAAATTGCACGGCCACACCAGTCTGGTGACGCCCGATCTCGCCAGATCTCGGAAGCTAAGCAGAGTCGGGCCTGGTTAGTACTTGATGGGAGACCGCCTGGGAATACCAGGTGCTGTAAGCTCTTTAACTTATTCCTCCAAAACGCAGTCGACGTTGCACTTTTATCATTTGAGAAAGAAAAAAACGAGATACTTTCAATATTAATGTATTATGAAAAAAACATATTGATAGATTTAAAAAGCAAAGAGTGGCAGGAAATATTGCCTACGGCCACACCAGTCTGGTGACGCCCGATCTCGCCAGATCTCGAAGCTAAGCAGAGTCGGGCCTGGTTAGTACTTGGATGGGAGACCGCCTGGGAATACCAGGTGCTGTAAGCTCATTAACTTATTCCTCCAAAACGCAGTCGACGCCACTTTTTATCATTTGAGAAAGAAAAAACGAGATACTTTCAATATTAATGTATTATGAAATGACAAAAAACATATTGATAGATTTAAAAAGCAAAGCGTGGCAGCAATATTGCCTACGGCCACACCAGTCTGGTGACGCCCGATCTCGCCAGATCTCGAAGCTAAGCAGAGTCGGGCCTGGTTAGTACTTGATGGGAGACGCTGGGAATACCAGGTGCTGTAAGCTCTTAACTTATTCCTCAAAACGCAGTCGACGTTGCACTTTTATCATTTGAGAAAGAAAAAAAACGAGATACTTTCAATATTAATGTATTATGAAAAAAACATATTGATAGATTTAAAAAGCAAAGCGCAGCAAATATTTCACGGCCACACCAGTCTCAGGGTGACGCCCGATCTCGTCAGATCTCGAAGCTAAGCAGAGTCGGGCCTGGTTAGTACTTGATGGGAGACCGCCTGGGAATACCAGGTGCTGTAAGCTCTTTACCTTATTCCTCCACAACGCAGTCGACGTTGCACCTTTATCATTCGAGAAAAAAACGAGATACTTTCAACATTAATGTATCATGAAATGACAAAAAACATATTGATAGATTTAAAAAGCAAAGAGTGGCAGCAAATATTGCCTACGGCCACACCAGTCTGGTGACGCCTCGATCTCGCCAGATCTCGAAGCTAAGCAGAGTCGGGCCTGGTTAGTACTTGATGGGAGACCGCCTGGGAATACCAGGTGCTGTAAGTTTTAACTTATTCCTCCAAACGCAGTCGACGCTACTTTTATCATTTGAGAAAGAAAAAAACGAGATACTTTCAATATTAATGTATTATGAAAAAAACATATTGATAGATTTAAAAGCAAAGCGGTAGCAAATATTGCCTACGGCCACACCAGTCTGGTGACGCCCGATCTCGCCAGATCTCGGAAGCTAAGCAGAGTCGGGCCTGGTTAGTACTTGATGGGAGACCGCCTGGGAATACCAGGTGCTCTAAGCTCATTAACTTATTCCTCCAAAACGCAGTCGACGTAACTTTTATCATTTGAGAAAAAAAAAAACGAGATACTTTCAATATTAATGTATCATGAAATGACAAAAAAACATATTGATAGATTTAAAAAGCAAAGAGTGGCAGGAAATATTGCCTCACGGCCACACCAGTCTGGTGACGCCCGATCTCGCCAGATCTCGAAGCTAAGCAGAGTCGGGCCTGGTTAGTACTTGATGGGAGACCGCCTGGGAATACCAGGTGCTGTAAGCTCTTTAACTTATTCCTCCAAAACGCAGTCGACGTTGCACTTTTATCATTTGAGAAAAAAAAACGAGATACTTTCAATATTAATTCATGAAATGAAAAAAACATATTGATAGATTTAAAAAGCAAAGAGTGGCGGAAATATTGCCTACGGCCACACCAGTTCTGGTGACGCCTCGATCTCACAGATCTCGGAAGCTAAGCAGAGTCGGGCCTGGTTAGTACTTGATGGGAGACCGCCTGGGAATACCAGTTGCTGTAAGTTCATTAACTTATTCCTCAAAAACGCAGTCGACGTTGCACTTTTTATCATTTGAGAAAAAAAAAAATAACGAGATACTTCCAATATTACTGTATTATGAAATGAAAAAACATATTGATAGATTTAAAAAGCAAAGCGTGGCAGCAAATATTGCCTACGGCCACACCAGTCTGGTGACGCCCGATCTCGCCAGATCTCGGAAGAAGCCAGAGTCGGGCCTGGTTAGTACTTGATGGGAGACCGCCTGGGAATACCAGGTGCTGTAAGCTCATTAACTTATTCTCCAAAACGCAGTCGACGTTGCACTTTTATCATTTGAGAAAAAAAAAAACGAGATACTTTCAATATTAATGTATTATGAAATGACAAAAAAACGTATTGATAGATTTAAAAAAGCAAAGCGTGGCAGCAAATATTGCCTACGGCCACACCAGTTCTGTGACGCCCGATCTCGGCCAGATCTCGGAAGCTAAGCAGAGTCGGGCCTGGTTAGTACTTGGATGGGAGACCGCCTGGGAATACCAGGTGCTGTAAGCTCTTTAACTTATTCCTCCAAAACGCAGTCGACGCTGCACTTTTATCATTTGAGAAAAAAAAAAACGAGATACTTTCAATATTAATGTATTATGAAAAAAAACATATTGATAGATTTAAAAAGCAAAGAGTGGCAGGAAATATTGCCTACGGCCACACCAGTCTGGTGACGCCTGATCTCGCCAGATCTCGGAAGCTAAGCAGAGTCGGGCCTGGTTAGTACTTGATGGGAGACCGCCTGGGAATACCAGGTGCTGTAAGCTTAACTTATTCCTCCAAACGCAGTCGACGTTGCACTTTTTATCATTTGAGAAAAAAAAAACGAGATACTTTCAACATTAATGTATCATGAAATGACAAAAAACATATTGATAGATTTAAAAAGCAAAGAGTGGCAGGAATATTGCCTACGGCCACACCAGTCTGGTGACGCCCGATCTCGGCCAGATCTCGAAGCTAAGCAGAGTCGGGCCTGGTTAGTACTTGATGGGAGACCGCCTGGGAATACCAGGTGCTGTAAGCTCTTTAACTTATCCTCAAAACGCAGTCGACGCTGCACTTTTATCATTTGAGAAAGAAAAAAACGAGATACTTTCAATATTAATGTATCATGAAATGACAAAAACATATTGATAGATTTAAAAAGCAAAGCGTGGCAGCAAATATTGCCTACGGCCACACCAGTCTGGTGACGCCTGATCTCGCCAGATCTCGAAGCTAAGCAGAGTCGGGCCTGGTTAGTACTTGATGGGAGACCGCCTGGGAATACCAGGTGCTGTAAGCTCTTTAACTTATTCCTCAAAAACGCAGTCGACGCTGCACTTTTTATCATTTGAGAAAAAAAAAACGAGATACTTTCAATATTAATGTATTATGAAAAAAAACATATTGATAGATTTAAAAAGCAAAGAGTGGCAGCAAATATTGCTCACGGCCACACCAGTCTGGTGACGCCCGATCTCGGCCAGATCTCGAAGCTAAGCAGAGTCGGGCCTGGTTAGTACTTGATGGGAGACCGCCTGGGAATACCAGGTGCTGTAAGCTCATTAACTTATTCCTCCAAAACGCAGTCGACGCTGCACTTTTATCATTTGAGAAAAAAAACGAGATACTTTCAATATTAATGTATCATGAAATGACAAAAACATATTGATAGATTTAAAAAGCAAAGAGTGGCAGGAAATATTGCCTACGGCCACACCAGTTCTGGTGACGCCCGATCTCGCCAGATCTCGAAAGCTAAGCAGAGTCGGGCCTGGTTAGTACTTGATGGGAGACCGCCTGGGAATACCAGGTGCTGTAAGCTCATTAACTTATTCCTCAAAAACGCAGTCGACGCATTTTTGCACTTTTATCATTTGAGAAAGAGAAAGAAAAAACGAGATACTTTCAATATTAATGTATCATGAAATGACAAAAAACATATTGATAGATTTAAAAAGCAAAGCGTGGCAGCAAATATTGCTCACGGCCACACCAGTCTGGTGACGCCCGATCTCGCCAGATCTCGGAAGCTAAGCAGAGTCGGGCCTGGTTAGTACTTGATGGGAGACCGCCTGGGAATACCAGGTGCTGTAAGTTTTAACTTATTCCTCAAAAACGCAGTCGACGTTGCACTTTTATCATTTGAGAAAAAAAAAAACGAGATACTTTCAATATTAATGTATTATGAAATGACAAAAAACATATTGATAGATTTAAAAAGCAAAGCGTGAGCAAATATTGCCTACGGCCACACCAGTCTGGTGACGCCCGATCTCGCCAGATCTCGAAGCTAAGCAGAGTCGGGCCTGGTTAGTACTTGATGGGAGACCGCCTGGGAATACCAGGTGCTGTAAGCTCTTAACTTATTCCTCCAAAACGCAGTCGACGCTTGCACTTTTATCATTTGAGAAAGAAAAAACGAGATACTTTCAATATTAATGTTATCATGAAAAAAACATATTGATAGATTTAAAAAGCAAAGCGTGGCAGCAATATTGCTTACGGCCACACCAGTCTGGTGACGCCCGATCTCGCCAGATCTCGAAGCTAAGCAGAGTCGGGCCTGGTTAGTACTTGATGGGAGACCGCCTGGGAATACCAGGTGCTGTAAGCTTTTAACTTATTCCTCAAAACGCAGTCGACGGTGCACTTTTATCATTTGAGAAAGAAAAACAAGATACTTTCAATATTAATGTATTATGAAAAAAACATATTGATAGATTTAAAAAGCAAAGCGTGGCAGGAAATATTGCCTACGGCCACACCAGTCTGGTGACGCCCGATCTCGGCCAGATCTCGAAGCTAAGCAGAGTCGGGCCTGGTTAGTACTTGATGGGAGACCGCCTGGGAATACCAGGTGCTGTAAGCTCTTTAACTTATTCCTCCAAAACGCAGTCGACGTTGCACTTTTATCATTTGAGAAAAAAAAACGAGATACTTTCAATATTAATGTATCATGAAATGACAAAAAACATATTGATAGATTTAAAAAAGCAAAGCGTGGCAGCAAATATTGCCTACGGCCACACCAGTCTGGTGACGCCCGATCTCGCAGATCTCGGAAGCTAAGCAGAGTCGGGCCTGGTTAGTACTTGATGGGAGACCGCCTGGGAATACCAGGTGCTGTAAGCTCTTTAACTTATTCCTCAAAACGCAGTCGACGTTGCACTTTTATCATTTGAGAAAGAAAAAAACGAGATACTTTCAATATTAATGTATTATGAAATGACAAAACATATTGATAGATTTAAAAAGCAAAGCGTGGCAGCAAATATTGCCTACGGCCACACCAGTCTGGTGACGCCCGATCTCGCAGAGATCTCGAAGCTAAGCAGAGTCGGGCCTGGTTAGTACTTGGATGGGAGACCGCCTGGGAATACCAGGTGCTGTAAGCTTTTAACTTATTCCTCCAACGCAGTCGACGCTGCACTTTTATCATTTGAGAAAAAAAAACGAGATACTTTCAATATTAATGTATTATGAAATGACAAAAACATATTGATAGATTTAAAAAGCAAAGAGTGGCAGCAAATATTGCTCACGGCCACACCAGTCTGGTGACGCCCGATCTCGCCAGATCTCGAAGCTAAGCAGAGTCGGGCCTGGTTAGTACTTGATGGGAGACCGCCTGGGAATACCAGGTGCTGTAAGCTTTTAACTTATTCCTCCAAACGCAGTCGACGCTGCACTTTTTATCATTTGAGAAAGAAAAAAAACGAGATACTTTCAAATATTAATGTATTATGAAATGACAAAAACATATTGATAGATTTAAAAAGCAAAGAGTGGCAAATATTGCCTACGGCCACACCAGTCTGGTGACGCCCGATCTCGCAGATCTCGGAAGCTAAGCAGAGTCGGGCCTGGTTAGTACTTGATGGGAGACCGCCTGGGAATACCAGGTGCTGTAAGCTCTTTAACTTATTCCTCCAAAACGCAGTCGACGTTGCACTTTTATCATTTGAGAAAAAAAAAACGAGATACTTTCAATATTAATGTATTATGAAAAAAACATATTGATAGATTTAAAAAGCAAAGAGTGGCAGCAAATATTGCCACGGCCACACCAGTCTGGTGACGCCCGATCTCGCAGATCTCGAAGCTAAGCAGGGTCGGGCCTGGTTAGTACTTGATGGGAGACCGCCTGGGAATACCAGGTGCTGTAAGCTCATTAACTTATTCCTCCAAAACGCAGTCGACGTTGCACTTTTATCATTTGAGAAAGAAAAAACGAGATACTTTCAATATTAATGTTATGAAATGAAAAAACATATTGATAGATTTAAAAAGCAAAGAGTGGCAGCAAATATTGCCTACGGCCACACCAGTCTGGTGACGCCTCGATCTCGCAGATCTCGAAGCTAAGCAGAGTCGGGCCTGGTTAGTACTTGATGGGAGACCGCCTGGGAATACCAGGTGCTGTAAGCTCTTTAACTTATTCCTCAAAAACGCAGTCGACGTTGCACTTTTATCATTTGAGAAAGAAAAAAACGAGATACTTTCAATAGTAATGTATTATGAAAAAGAAGCAAATTGATAGATTGAAGAAAGGAAAGGGAGGCAGGAAATATTGCCTACGGCCACACCAGTCTGGTGACGCCCGATCTCGCCAGATCTCGAAGCTACAGAGTCGGGCCTGGTTAGTTCTTGGATGGGAGACCGCCTGGGAATACCAGGTGCTGTAAGCTCTTTAACTTATTCCTCCAAAACGCAGTCGACGTTGCACTTTTATCATTTGAGAAAAAAAAAACGAGATACTTTCAATATTAATGTATCATGAAATGACAAAAAACATTGATAGATTTAAAAAGCAAAGCGTGGCAGCAAAATTGCTGCCACGGCCACACCAGTTCTGGACGCCCGATCTCGCCAGATCTCGGAAGCTAAGCAGAGTCGGGCCTGGTTAGTACTTGATGGGAGACCGCCTGGGAATACCAGGTGCTGTAAGCTCTTTAACTTATTCCTCAAAACGCAGTCGACGTTGCACTTTTATCATTTGAGAAAGAAAAAACGAGATACTTTCAATATTAATGTATGAAATGACAAAAACATATTGATAGATTTAAAAAGCAAAGCGTGGCAGCAAATATTGCCTACGGCCACACCAGTCTGGTGACGCCCGATCTCGCCAGATCTCGAAGCTAAGCAGAGTCGGGCCTGGTTAGTACTTGATGGGAGACCGCCTGGGAATACCAGGTGCTGTAAGCTCATTAACTTATTCCTCAAAAACGCAGTCGACGTTGCACTTTTATCATTTGAGAAAGAAAAAAACGAGATACTTTCAATATTAATTCATCATGAAATGACAAAAAACATATTGATAGATTTAAAAAGCAAAGCGTGGCAGCAAATATTGCCTACGGCCACACCAGTCTGGTGACGCCTGATCTCACAGATCTCGGAAGCTAAGCAGAGTCGGGCCTGGTTAGTACTTGATGGGAGACCGCCTGGGAATACCAGGTGCTGTAAGCTCTTTAACTTATTCCTCCAAAAACGCAGTCGACGTTGCACTTTTATCATTTGAGAAAAAAAAACGAGATACTTTCAATATTAATTTATTATGAAAAAAAACATATTGATAGATTTAAAAAGCAAAGAGTGGCAGCAAATATTGCCACGGCCACACCAGTCTGGTGGACGCCCGATCTCGCCAGATCTCGGAAGCTAAGCAGTCGGCCTGGTTAGTACTTGATGGGAGACCGCCTGGGAATACCAGGTGCTGTAAGCTCTTTAACTTATTCCTCCAAAACGCAGTCGACGCTGCACTTTTATCATTTGAGAAAAAAAAACGAGATACTTTCAATATTAATGTATTATGAAATGACAAAAAACATATTGATAGATTTAAAAAGCAAAGAGTAGCAAATATTGCCTACGGCCACACCAGTCTGGTGACGCGATCTCGCCAGATCTCGGAAGCTAAGCAGAGTCGGGCCTGGTTAGTACTTGGATGGGAGACCGCCTGGGAATACCAGGTGCTGTAAGCTCTTAACTTTTCCTCCAAAACGCAGTCGACGCTTGCACTTTTATCATTTGAGAAAGAAAAAACGAGATACTTTCAATATTAATGTATTATGAAATGACAAAAAACATATTGATAGATTTAAAAAGCAAAGCGTGCAGCAATATTGCCTACGGCCACACCAGTCTGGTGACGCCCGATCTGCCGCCAGATCTCGAAGCTAAGCAGAGTCGGGCCTGGTTAGTACTTGATGGGAGACCGCCTGGGAATACCAGGTGCTGTAAGCTCTTAACTTATTCCTCCAAAACGCAGTCGACGCTAACTTTTATCATTTGAGAAAAAAAAACGAGATACTTTCAACATTAATGTATTATGACAAAAAACATATTGATAGATTTAAAAAGCAAAGCGTAGCAAATATTGCCCACGGCCACACCAGTCTGGTGACGCCCGATCTCGCCAGATCTCGGAAGCTAAGCAGAGTCGGGCCTGGTTAGTACTTGATGGGAGACCGCCTGGGAATACCAGGTGCTGTAAGCTCTTTAACTTATTCCTCCAAAACGCAGTCGACGCTGCACTTTTATCATTTGAGAAAAAATAAAAAACGAGATACTTTCAACATTAATGTATTATGAAATGACAAAAACATATTGATAGATTTAAAAAGCAAAGCGGCAGCAAATATTGCCTACGGCCACACCAGTCTGGTGACGCCCGATCTGCCAGATCTCGAAGCTAAGCAGAGTCGGGCCTGGTTAGTACTTGATGGGAGACCGCCTGGGAATACCAGGTGCTGTAAGCTCTTAACTTATTCCTCCAAAACGCAGTCGACGTTGCACTTTTATCATTTGAGAAAAAAAAAGAGATACTTTCAATATTAATGTATCATGAAATGACAAAAAACATATTGATAGATTTAAAAAGCAAAGAGTGCAGCAAATATTGCCTACGGCCACACCAGTCTGGTGACGCCCGATCGGCTGTCAGATCTCGAAGCTAAGCAGAGTCGGGCCTGGTTAGTACTTGATGGGAGACCGCCTGGGAATACCAGGTGCTGTAAGCTCTTTAACTTATTCCTCCAAAACGCAGTCGACGTTGCACTTTTATCATTTGAGAAAAAAAAAAACGAGATACTTTCAACATTAATGTATCATGAAATGACAAAAAAACATATTGATAGATTTAAAAAAAGCAAAGCGTGGCAGCAAATATTGCCTACGGCCACACCAGTCTGGTGACGCCCGATCTCGGCACAGATCTCGAAGCTAAGCAGAGTCGGGCCTGGTTAGTACTTGATGGGAGACCGCCTGGGAATACCAGGTGCTGTAAGCTCTTAACTTATTCCTCCAAAACGCAGTCGACGTTGCACTTTTATCATTTGAGAAAAAAAAACGAGATACTTTCAATATTAATTTATTATGAAAAAAAAAACATATTGATAGATTTAAAAAGCAAAGAGTGGCAGCAAATATTGCCTACGGCCACACCAGTCTGGTGACGCCCGATCTCGCCAGATCTCGGAAGCTAAGCAGAGTCGGGCCTGGTTAGTACTTGATGGGAGACCGCCTGGGAATACCAGGTGCTGTAAGCTCTTAACTTATTCCTCCAAAACGCAGTCGACGTTGCACTTTTATCATTTGAGAAAAAAAAAAGAGATACTTTCAATTAATGTATTATGAAATGACAAAAAACATATTGATAGATTTAAAAAGCAAAGCGTGGCAGCAAATATTGCCTACGGCCACACCAAGTCTGGTGACGCCTCGATCTCGCTCAGATCTCGGAAGCTAAGCAGAGTCGGGCCTGGTTAGTACTTGATGGGAGACCGCCGGAATACCAGGTGCTGTAAGCTCTTAACTTATTCCTCCAAAACGCAGTCGACGTTGCACTTTTATCATTTGAGAAAAAAAAAAACGAGATACTTTCAATATTAATGTATTATGAAATGACAAAAAATATATTGATAGATTTAAAAAGCAAAGCGTGGCAGCAAATATTGCCTACGGCCACACCAGTCTGGTGACGCCCGATCTCGCCAGATCTCGAAGCTAAGCAGAGTCGGGCCTGGTTAGTACTTGATGGGAGACCGCCTGGGAATACCAGGTGCTGTAAGCTCTTTAACTTATTCCTCCAAAACGCAGTCGACGTTGCACTTTTATCATTTGAGAAAAAAAAAACGAGATACTTTAAATATTAATGTATTATGAAAAAAAACATATTGATAGATTTAAAAAAGCAAAGAGTGGCAGCAAATATTGCCTACGGCCACACCAGTTCAGGACGCCCGATCTCGTCAGATCTCGAAGCTAAGCAGAGTCGGGCCTGGTTAGTACTTGATGGGAGACCGCCTGGGAATACCAGGTGCTGTAAGCTCTTTAACTTATTCCTCCAAAACGCAGTCGACGTTGCACTTTTATCATTTGAGAAAAAAAAAAACGAGATACTTTCAATATTAATGTATCATGAAATGACAAAAAACATATTGATAGATTTAAAAAGCAAAGCGTGGCAGCAATATTGCCTACGGCCACACCAGTCTGGTGACGCCTGATCTCGCCAGATCTCGGAAGCTAAGCAGAGTCGGGCCTGGTTAGTACTTGATGGGAGACCGCCTGGGAATACCAGGTGCTGTAAGCTCTTTAACTTATTCCTCCAAACGCAGTCGACGTTGCACTTTTATCATTTGAGAAAAAAAAAACGAGATACTTTCAATATTAATGTATTATGAAAAAAACATATTGATAGATTTAAAAAGCAAAGAGTGGCAGCAAATATTGCTCACGGCCACACCAGTCTGGACGCCCGATCTCACAGATCTCGAAGCTAAGCAGAGTCGGGCCTGGTTAGTACTTGATGGGAGACCGCCTGGGAATACCAGGTGCTGTAAGCTCATTAACTTATTCCTCCAAAACGCAGTCGACGTTGCACTTTTATCATTTGAGAAAGAAAAAAAACGATACTTTCAATATTAATGTATTATGAAATGACAAAAAAACATATTGATAGATTTAAAAAAGCAAAGCGTGGCAGCAAAAGCTGCCTACGGCCACACCAGTCTGGTGACGCCCGATCTCGCCAGATCTCGGAAGCTAAGCAGAGTCGGGCCTGGTTAGTACTTGGATGGGAGACCGCCTGGGAATACCAGGTGCTGTAAGCTCTTTAACTTATTCCTCCAAAACGCAGTCGATTTGCACTTTATCATTTGAGAAAGAAAAAAACGAGATACTTTCAATATTAATGTATTATGAAATGACAAAAACATATTGATAGATTTAAAAAAGCAAAGCGGCAGCAATATTGCCTACGGCCACACCAGTCTGGTGACGCCTGATCTCGTCAGATCTCGGAAGCTAAGCAGAGTCGGCCTGGTTAGTACTTGATGGGAGACCGCCTGGGAATACCAGGTGCTGTAAGCTCTTTAACTTATTCCTCAAAACGCAGTCGACGTTGCACTTTTATCATTTGAGAAAGAAAAAAACGAGATACTTTCAAATATTAATGTATTATGAAATGACAAAAACATATTGATAGATTTAAAAAGCAAAGCGTGGCAGCAAATATTGCCTACGGCCACACCAGTCTGGTGACGCCCGATCTCGCCAGATCTCGAAGCTAAGCAGAGTCGGGCCTGGTTAGTACTTGATGGGAGACCGCCTGGGAATACCAGGTGCTGTAAGCTCTTAACTTATTCCTCCAAACGCAGTCGACGTTGCACTTTTATCATTTGAGAAAAAAAAAAACGAGATACTTTCAATATTAATGTATCATGAAATGACAAAAAACATATTGATAGATTTAAAAAGCAAAGCGTGGCAGCAAATATTGCCCACGGCCACACCAGTCTGGTGACGCGATCTCGCCAGATCTCGAAGCTAAGCAGAGTCGGGCCTGGTTAGTACTTGATGGGAGACCGCCTGGGAATACCAGGTGCTGTAAGCTTAATAACTTATTCCTCCAAAACGCAGTCGACGTTGCACTTTTATCATTTGAGAAAGAAAAAAAGCGAGATACTTTCAATATTAATGTATTATGAAATGACAAAAAAACATATTGATAGATTTAAAAAAGCAAAGCGTGGCAGCAAATATTGGCTACAGCCACACCAGTCTGGTGACGCCCAATCTCATCAGATCTCGGTAGCTAAGCAGACTCGGGCATGGTTAGTACTTGATGGGTGACCGCCTGGGAATACCAGGTGCTGTAAGCTCTTTAACTTATTCCTCCAAAACGCAGTCGACGTTGCACTTTTATCATTTGAGAAAAAAAAAAACGAGATACTTTCAACATTAATGTATCATGAAATGACAAAAAAACATATTGATAGATTTAAAAAGCAAAGCGTGGCAGCAAAATTGCCTACGGCCACACCAGTGATGACGCCCGATCTTCGGCCAGATCTCGGAAGCTTAGCAGAGTCGGGCCTGGTTAGTACTTGATGGGAGACCGCCTGGGAATACCAGGTGCTGTAAGTTTTCTTAACTTATTCCTCCAAAACGCAGTTGACATTGCACTTTTATCATTTGAGAAAAAAAAAGAGATACTTTCAATATTAATTTATTATGAAAAAAAAACATATTGATAGATTTAAAAAAGCAAAGCTTGGCAGCAAATATTGCCTACGGCCACACCAGTCTGATGACGCCCGATCTCGTCAGATCTCGGTAGCTTAGCAGAGTCGGGCCTGGTTAGTACTTGGATGGGAGACCGCCTGGGAATACCAGGTGCTGTAAGCTCTTTAACTTTTTCCTCCAAAACGCAGTCGACGCTGCACTTTATCATTTGAGAAAGAAAAAACGAGATACTTTCAATATTAATGTATCATGTAATGACAAAAAAACATATTGATAGATTTAACTTTTTCCTCCAAAACGCAGTCGACGTTGCACTTTTATCATTTGAGAAAGAAAAAAAAACAAGATACTTTCAATATTAATGTATTATGAAATGACAAAAAAAACATATTGATAGATTTAAAAAAGCAAAGCGTGGCAGCAAATATGCCTACGGCCACACCAGTCTGGTGACGCCCGATCTCGTCAGCTCTCGGAACCTAAGCAGAGTCGGGCCTGGTTAGTACTTCGATGGGAGCCCGCCTGGGAATACCAGGTGCTGTAAGCTCTTAACTTATTCCTCAAAACGCAGTCGACGTAGCACTTTTATCATTTGAGAAAGAAAAAAACGAGATACTTTCAATATTAATGTATTATGAAATGACAAAAAAACATATTGATAGATTTAAAAAGCAAAGCGTGGCAGCAAATATTGCCTACGGCCACACCAGTCTGGTGACGCCCGATCTCGCCAGATCTCGAAGCTAAGCAGAGTCGGGCCTGGTTAGTACTTGATGGGAGACCGCCTGGGAATACCAGGTGCTGTAAGCTCATTAACTTTTTCCTCCAAAACGCAGTCGACGTTGCACTTTTATCATTTGAGAAAAAAAAAACGAGATACTTTCAACATTAATGTATCATGAAATGACAAAAACATATTGATAGATTTAAAAAGCAAAGCGCAGCAGCAAATATTGCCTACGGCCACACCAGTCTGGTGACGCCCGATCTCGCCAGATCTCGGAAGCTAAGCAGAGTCGGGCCTGGTTAGTACTTGATGGGAGACCGCCTGGGAATACCAGGTGCTGTAAGTTTTAACTTATTCCTCAAAACGCAGTCGACGCTGCACTTTTATCATTTGAGAAAGAAAAAAACGAGATACTTTCAATATTAATGTATTATGAAAAAAACATATTGATAGATTTAAAAAGCAAAGCTGGCAGCAAATATTGCCTACGGCCACACCAGTCTGGTGACGCCCGATCTCATCAGATCTCGGAAGCTAAGCAGAGTCGGGCCTGGTTAGTACTTGATGGGAGACCGCCTGGGAATACCAGGTGCTGTAAGCTCTTTAACTTATTCCTCCAAAACGCAGTCGACGTTGCACTTTTATCATTTGAGAAAAAAAAAACGAGATACTTTCAATATTAATGTATCATGAAATGAAAAAAAACATATTGATAGATTTAAAAAGCAAAGCGCAGCAGCAATATTGCCTACGGCCACACCAGTCTGGTGACGCCCGATCTCGCCAGATCTCGGAAGCTAAGCAGAGTCGGGCCTGGTTAGTACTTGATGGGAGACCGCCTGGGAATACCAGGTGCTGTAAGCTCTTTAACTTATTCCTCAAAACGCAGTCGACGTTGCACTTTTATCATTTGAGAAAGAAAAAAACGAGATACTTTCAATATTAATGTATTATGAAAAAAACATATTGATAGATTTAAAAAGCAAAGCGTGGCAGCAAATATTGCCTACGGCCACACCAGTCTGGTGACGCCTGATCTGCCAGATCTCGGAAGCTAAGCAGAGTCGGGCCTGGTTAGTACTTGATGGGAGACCGCCTGGGAATACCAGGTGCTGTAAGTTTTTAACTTATTCCTCCAAAACGCAGTCGACTTGCACTTTTATCATTTGAGAAAGAAAAAACGAGATACTTTCAATATTAATGTATTAAATGAAAAAACATATTGATAGATTTAAAAAGCAAAGCGTGGGGAAATATTGCCTACGGCCACACCAGTCTGGTGACGCCCGATCTCGGCAGATCTCGGAAGCTAAGCAGAGTCGGGCCTGGTTAGTACTTGATGGGAGACCGCCTGGGAATACCAGGTGCTGTAAGCTCTTTTAACTTATTCCTCCAAAACGCAGTCGACGTTGCACTTTTATCATTTGAGAAAAAAAAAAGATACTTTCAATATTAATTTATCATGAAATGACAAAAAACATATTGATAGATTTAAAAAGCAAAGCGTGGCAGCAAATATTGCCTACGGCCACACCAGTCTGGTGACGCCCGATCTCGTCAGATCTCGAAGCTAAGCAGAGTCGGGCCTGGTTAGTACTTGGATGGGAGACCGCCTGGGAATACCAGGTGCTGTAAGCTCTTAACTTATTCCTCAAACGCAGTCGACGTTGCACTTTTATCATTTGAGAAAGAAAAAAACGAGATACTTTCAATATTAATGTATTATGAAAAAACATATTGATAGATTTAAAAAGCAAAGCGTGGCAGCAAATATTGCCTCACGGCCACACCAGTCTGGTGACGCCTGATCTCGCCAGATCTCGGAAGCTAAGCAGAGTCGGGCCTGGTTAGTACTTGATGGGAGACCGCCTGGGAATACCAGGTGCTGTAAGCTCTTAACTTATTCCTCAAAAACGCAGTCGACGTTGCACTTTTATCATTTGAGAAAGAAAAAACGAGATACTTTCAATATTAATGTATTATGAATGAAAAAAACATATTGATAGATTTAAAAAGCAAAGCGTGGCAGGAAATATTGCCTACGGCCACACCAGTCTGGTGACACCCGATCTCGGCCAGATCTCGAAGCTAAGCAGAGTCGGGCCTGGTTAGTACTTGATGGGAGACCGCCTGGGAATACCAGGTGCTGTAAGCTCATTAACTTTTTCCTCCAAAACGCAGTCGACGTTGCACTTTTATCATTTGAGAAAGATAAAAAAACGAGATACTTTCAACGTTAATGTATCATGAAATGACAAAAAATCATATTGATGGATTTAAAAAAGCAAAGCGTGGCAGCAAATATTGCCTACGGCCACACCAGTCTGGTGACGCCTAATCTCACAGATCTCGAAGCTAAGCAGAGTCGGGCCTGGTTAGTACTTGATGGGAGACCGCCTGGGAATACCAGGTGCTGTAAGCTCATTAACTTTTTCCTCCAAAACGCAGTCGACGTTGCACTTTTATCATTTGAGAAAAAAAAAACGAGATACTTTCAATATTAATGTATTTGAAATGAAAAAAACATATTGATAGATTTAAAAAGCAAAGCGTGGCAGCAATATTTCACGGCCACACCAGTCTGGTGACGCCCGATCTCGCAGATCTCGGAAGCTAAGCAGAGTCGGGCCTGGTTAGTACTTGATGGGAGACCGCCTGGGAATACCAGGTGCTGTAAGTTTTAACTTATTCCTCAAAACGCAGTCGACGTTGCACTTTTATCATTTGAGAAAGAAAAAAAAACGAGATACTTTCAATATTAATGTATTGAAATGAAAAAAACATATTGATAGATTTAAAAAGCAAAAGGCAGCAAATATTGCCTACGGCCACACCAGTCTGGTGACGCCCGATCTCGTCAGATCTCGGAAGCTAAGCAGAGTCGGGCCTGGTTAGTACTTGATGGGAGACCGCCTGGGAATACCAGGTGCTGTAAGCTCTTAACTTATTCCTCCAAAACGCAGTCGACGTTGCACTTTTATCATTTGAGAAAAAAAAAAAGAGATACTTTCAATATTAATGTATTATGAAAAAAACATATTGATAGATTTAAAAAGCAAAGCGTGGCAGCAAATATTGCCTACGGCCACACCAGTCTGGTGACGCCTGATCTCGTCAGATCTCGGAAGCTAAGCAGAGTCGGGCCTGGTTAGTACTTGATGGGAGACCGCCTGGGAATACCAGGTGCTGTAAGTTTTAACTTATTCCTCAAAACGCAGTCGACGTTGCACTTTTATCATTTGAGAAAGAAAAAACGAGATACTTTCAATATTAATGTATTATGAAAAAAACATATTGATAGATTTAAAAGCAAAGCGTGGCAGCAAATATTGCTCACGGCCACACCAGTCTGGTGACGCCCGATCTCGACAGATCTCGGAAGCTAAGCAGAGTCGGGCCTGGTTAGTACTTGGATGGGAGACCGCCTGGGAATACCAGGTGCTGTAAGCTCTTAACTTATTCCTCCAAAACGCAGTCGACGTTGCACTTTTATCATTTGAGAAAAAAAAAAACGAGATACTTTCAATATTAATTTATTATGAAAACAAAACATATTCGTTGACTTAAAACAGCAAAGCGTGGCAGCAAATATTGCCTACGGCCACACCAGTCTGGTGACGCCCGATCTCGCCAGATCTCGGAAGCTAAGCAGAGTCGGGCCTGGTTAGTACTTGATGGGAGACCGCCTCGGAATACCAGGTGCTGTAAGCTCTTTTAACTTATTCCTCAAAAACGCAGTCGACGTTGCACTTTTATCATTTGAGAAAGAAAAAAAACGAGATACTTTCAATATTAATGTTATGAAATGAAAAAACATATTGATAGATTTAAAAAGCAAAGCGTGGCAGCAAATATTGCCTACGGCCACACCAGTCTGGTGACGCCCGATCTCGCCAGATCTCGGAAGCTAAGCAGAGTCGGGCCTGGTTAGTACTTGATGGGAGACCGCCTGGGAATACCAGGTGCTGTAAGCTCATTAACTTATTCCTCCAAACGCAGTCGACGCTGCACTTTATCATTTGAGAAAAAAAAAAAAAGATACTTTCAATATTAATGTATTATGAAATGACAAAAACATATTGATAGATTTAAAAAGCAAAGCGTGGCAGCAAATATTGCTCACGGCCACACCAGTCTGTGTGACGCCCGATCTCGCCAGATCTCGAAGCTAAGCAGAGTCGGGCCTGGTTAGTACTTGATGGGAGACCGCCTGGGAATACCAGGTGCTGTAAGCTCTTTTAACTTATTCCTCCAAAACGCAGTCGACGCACTTTTATCATTTGAGAAAAAAAAGAGACGAGATACTTTCAATATTAATTTATTATGAAAAAAACATATTGATAGATTTAAAAAGCAAAGAGTGGCAGGAAATATTGCCTACGGCCACACCAGTTCTGGTGACGCCCGATCTCGCCAGATCTCGGAAGCTAAGCAGAGTCGGGCCTGGTTAGTACTTGATGGGAGACCGCCTGGGAATACCAGGTGCTGTAAGCTCTTTAACTTATTCCTCAAAAACGCAGTCGACGTTGCACTTTTATCATTTGAGAAAGAAAAAACGAGATACTTTCAATATTAATGTATTATGAAATGACAAAAAAAAACATATTGATAGATTTAAAAAGCAAAGAGTGGCAGCAAATATTGCCTACGGCCACACCAGTTGGGACGCGATCTCGCCAGATCTCGGAAGCTAAGCAGAGTCGGGCCTGGTTAGTACTTGATGGGAGACCGCCTGAATAATACCAGGTGCTGTAAGCTCTTTAACTTATTCCTCAAAACGCAGTCGACGCTGCACTTTTATCATTTGAGAAAGAAAAAAAACGAGATACTTTCAATATTAATGTATTATGAAAAAAAAACATATTGATAGATTTAAAAAGCAAAGCGTGGCAGCAAATATTGCCTACGGCCACAGCAGTCTGGTGACGATCTCGGCCAGATCTCGGAAGCTAAGCAGAGTCGGGCCTGGTTAGTACTTGATGGGAGACCGCCTGGGAATACCAGGTGCTGTAAGCTCTTTAACTTATTCCTCCAAAACGCAGTCGACGTTGCACTTTTATCATTTGAGAAAGAAAAAAAGACGAGATACTTTCAATATTAATGTATTATGAAATGACAAAAAACATATTGATAGATTTAAAAAGCAAAGCGCAGCAATATTGCCTACGGCCACACCAGTCTGGTGACGCCTGATCTGCCAGATCTCGAAGCTCGGCCTGGTTAGTACTTGGATGGGAGACCGCCTGGGAATACCAGGTGCTGTAAGCTCAACTTATTTCCTCCAAAACGACAGTCGACGCATCGACGTTGCACTTTTATCATTTGAGAAAGAAAAAAATACGAGATACTTCATTATTAAAAATGACAAAAACATATTGATAGATTTAAAAGCAAAGGTGGCAGCAATATTGCCTACGGCCACACCAGTCTGGTGACGCCCGATCTCGCCAGATCTCGGAAGCTAAGCAGAGTCGGGCCTGGTTAGTACTTGATGGGAGACCGCCTGGGAATACCAGGTGCTGTAAGCTCTTTAACTTATTCCTCAAAACGCAGTCGACGTTGCACTTTTATCATTTGAGAAAGAAAAAACGAGATACTTTCAATATTAATGTATTATGAAATGACAAAAAAAAACATATTGATAGATTTAAAAAGCAAAAAGTGGCAGCAAATATTGCCTACGGCCACACCAGTCTGGTGACGCCCGATCTCGTTAGATCTCGGAAGCTAAGCAGAGTCGGGCCTGGTTAGTACTTGGATGGGAGACCGCCTGGGAATACCAGGTGCTGTAAGCTCATTAACTTATTCCTCCAAAACGCAGTCGACGCTGCACTTTTTATCATTTGAGAAAGAAAAAAACGAGATACTTTCAATATTAATGTATTATGAAATGACAAAAAAACATATTGATAGATTTAAAAAAGCAAAGCGTGGCAGCAAATATTGCCTACGGCCACACCAGTCTGGTGACGCCCGATCTCATCAGATCTCGGAAGCTAAGCAGAGTCGGGCCTGGTTAGTACTTGGATGGGAGACCGCCTGGGAATACCAGGTGCTGTAAGCTTTAATTTATTCCTCCAAAACGCAGTCGACGTTGCATTTTTATCATTTGAGAAAAAAAAAAGAGATACTTTCAATATTAATGTATCATGAAATGAAAAAAACATATTGATAGATTTAAAAAAGAGTGGCAGAAAATATTGCCACGGCCACACCAGTCTGGACGCCCGATCTCGCTCGTCAGATCTCGAAGCTAAGCAGAGTCGGGCCTGGTTAGTACTTGGATGGGAGACCGCCTGGGAATACCAGGTGCTGTAAGCTCATTAACTTATTCCTCCAAAACGCAGTCGACGTTGCACTTTTGTTCATTTGAGAAAGAAAAAAAAACGAGATACTTTCAATATTAATGTATTATGAAATGACAAAAAACATATTGATAGATTTAAAAAAGCAAAGCGTGGCAGCAAATATTGCCTCACGGCCACACCAGTCTTCTGGACGCCTGATCTCGCCAGATCTCGGAAGCTAAGCAGAGTCGGGCCTGGTTAGTACTTGATGGGAGACCGCCTGGGAATACCAGGTGCTGTAAGTTTTAACTTATTCCTCAAAAAGCAGTCGACGTTGCACTCTTTATCATTTGAGAAAGAAAAAAACGAGATACTTTCAATATTAATGTATTATGAAATGAAAAAAACATATTGATAGATTTAAAAAGCAAAGCGTGGTAGCAAATATTGCTCACGGCCACACCAGTCTGGTGACGCCCGATCTCCAGAGATCTCGAAGCTAAGCAGAGTCGGGCCTGGTTAGTACTTGATGGGAGACCGCCTGGGAATACCAGGTGCTGTAAGCTCTTAACTTATTCCTCCAAAACGCAGTCGACGTTGCACTTTATCATTTGAGAAAAAAAAACGAGATACTTTCAATATTAATGTATTATGAAAAAAACATATTGATAGATTTAAAAAGCAAAGCGTGGCAGCAAATATTGCTCACCCGGGTGATCGCCTAATCTCGCCAGATCTCTACACCACAGTTCAAGGTGGACCCCCCGATCTCCAGATCTCGGAAGCTAAGCAGAGTCGGGCCTGGTTAGTACTTGATGGGAGACCGCCTGGGAATACCAGGTGCTGTAAGCTCATTAACTTATTCCTCCAAAACGCAGTCGACGTTGCACTTTTATCATTTGAGAAAGAAAAAAACGAGATACTTTCAACATTAATGTATCATGAAATGACAAAACATATTGATAGATTTAAAAAGCAAAGTGGCAGCAAATATTGCCTACGGCCACACCAGTCTCAGGACGCCCGATCTCACAGATCTCGAAGCTAAGCAGAGTCGGGCCTGGTTAGTACTTGATGGGAGACCGCCTGGGAATACCAGGTGCTGTAAGCTCTTAACTTATTCCTCCAAAACGCAGTCGACGTTGCACTTTTATCATTTGAGAAAGAAAACTATACGAGATACTTTCAATATTAATGTATTATGAAATGACAAAAAAACATATTGATAGATTTAAAAAAGCAAAGCGTGGCAGCAAATATTGCCTACGGCCACACCAGTCTGGTGACGCCCGATCTGCCAGATCTCGGAAGCTAAGCAGAGTCGGGCCTGGTTAGTACTTGATGGGAGACCGCCTGGGAATACCAGGTGCTGTAAGCTCATTAACTTATTCCTCAAAAACGCAGTCGACGCTGCACTTTTATCATTTGAGAAAGAAAAAACGAGATACTTTCAATATTAATGTATTATGAAATGACAAAAAACATATTGATAGATTTAAAAAGCAAAGCGTGGCAGCAAATATTGCACGGCCACACCAGTCTGGTGACGCCCGATCTCGCCAGATCTCGAAGCTAAGCAGAGTCGGGCCTGGTTAGTACTTGGATGGGAGACAGCCTGGGAATACCTGGTGCTGTAAGCTCTTAACTTATTCCTCCAAAACGCAGTCGACGTTGCACTTTTATCATTTGAGAAAGAAAAAAACGAGATACTTTCAATATTAATGTATCATGAAATGAAAAAAACATATTGATAGATTTAAAAAGCAAAGCGTGGCAGCAAATATTGCCTACGGCCACACCAGTCTGGTGACGCCCGACTGGCTCGTCAGATCTCGAAGCTAAGCAGAGTCGGGCCTGGTTAGTACTTGATGGGAGACCGCCTGGGAATACCAGGTGCTGTAAGCTTTAACTTATTCCTCCAAAACGCAGTCGACGTTGCACTTTTATCATTTGAGAAAGAAAAAAACGAGATTTTTCAAATTAATGTTATGAAAAAAAAACATATTGATAGATTTAAAAAGCAAAGCGTGGCAGCAAATATTGCCTACGGCCACACCAGTCTGGTGACGCCCGATCTCGCCAGATCTCGAAGCTAAGCAGAGTCGGGCCTGGTTAGTACTTGATGGGAGACCGCCTGGGAATACCAGGTGCTGTAAGTAAGCTTTAACTTATTCCTAAAAAGCAGTCGACGTTGCACTTTTTATCATTTGAGAAAAAAAAAAACGAGATACTTTCAATATTAATTTAAAATGAAAAAAAACATATTGATAGATTTAAAAAAGCAAAGAGTGGCAGCAAAATTGCCTACGGCCACACCAGTCTGGACGCCATCTCACAGATCTCGAAGCTAAGCAGAGTCGGGCCTGGTTAGTACTTGGATGGGAGACCGCCTGGGAATACCAGGTGCTGTAAGCTTTAACTTATTCCTCAAAACGCAGTCGACGTTGCACTTTTATCATTTGAGAAAAAAAAACGAGATACTTTCAATATTAATGTATTATGAAATGACAAAAACATATTGATAGATTTAAAAAGCAAAGCGTGGCAGAAATATTGCCTACGGCCACACCAGTCTGGTGACGCCCGATCTCGCAGATCTCGGAAGCTAAGCAGAGTCGGGCCTGGTTAGTACTTGATGGGAGACCGCCTGGGAATACCAGGTGCTGTAAGCTTTAACTTATTCCTCAAAAACGCAGTCGACGTTGCTTTTTATCATTTGAGAAAAAAAAAACGAGATACTTTCAATATTAATGTATTTTGAAAAAAAACATATTGATAGATTTAAAAAGCAAAGCGTGGCAGCAAATATTGCTCACGGCCACACCAGTCTGGTGACGCCGATATCTCGCCAGATCTCGAAGCTAAGCAGAGTCGGGCCTGGTTAGTTGGATGGGAGACCGCCTGGGAATACCAGGTGCTGTAAGCTCTTTAACTTATTCCTCCAAAACGCAGTCGACGTTGCACTTTTATCATTTGAGAAAAAAAAAACGAGATACTTTCAACATTAAATGTATCATGAAAAAAAACATATTGATAGATTTAAAAAGCAAAGAGTGGCAGGAAATATTGCCTACGGCCACACCAGTTCTGGTGACGCCCGATCTCGCCAGATCTCGAAGCTAAGCAGAGTCGGGCCTGGTTAGTACTTTGATGGGAGACCGCCTGGGAATACCAGGTGCTGTAAGCTCTTTAACTTATTCCTCAAAAACGCAGTCGACGTTGCACTTTTATCATTTGAGAAACAAAAAAAAACGAGATAGTTTAAATATGAATGTATTATGAAAAAAAACATATTGATAGATTTAAAAAGCAAAGAGTGGCAGCAAATATTGCCTACGCCACACCAGTCTGGTGACGCCCGATCTCGGCCAGATCTCGGAAGCTAAGCAGAGTCGGGCCTGGTTAGTACTTGATGGGAGACCGCCTGGGAATACCAGGTGCTGTAAGCTCTTTAACTTATTCCTCCAAAACGCAGTCGACGCTTGCACTTTTATCATTTGAGAAAAAAAAACGAGATACTTTCAATATTAATGTATTATGAAATGACAAAACATATTGATAGATTTAAAAGCAAAGAGTGGGAAATATTGCCTACGCCACACCAGTCTGGTGACGATCTCGCCAGATCTCGGAAGCTAAGCAGAGTCGGGCTGGTTAGTACTTGATGGGAGACCGCCTGGGAATACCAGGTGCTGTAAGCTTTTAACTTATTCCTCAAAACGCAGTCGACGGCACTTTTTATCATTTGAGAAAAAAAAAAGATACTTTCAATATTAATGTTGAAAAAAAAAACATATTGATAGATTTAAAAAGCAAAGCGTGCAGCAAATATTGCCTACGCCACACCAGTCTGGTGACGCCGATCTCGTCAGATCTCGGGAAGCTAAGCAGAGTCGGGCCTGGTTAGTACTTGATGGGAGACCGCCTGGGAATACCAGGTGCTGTAAGCTCTCTTTTTTCCCTCCAAAACGCAGTCGACGCTTGCACTTTTATCATTTGAGAAAGAAAAAAACGAGATACTTTCAATATTAATGTATTATGAAATGACAAAACATATTGATAGATTTAAAAAAGCAAAGTGTGGAAAAATTGCCTCACGGCCACACCAGTCTGGTGACGCCCGATCTCGCAGATCTCGGAAGCTAAGCAGAGTCGGGCCTGGTTAGTACTTGGATGGGAGACCGCCTGGGAATACCAGGTGCTGTAAGCTCTTTAACTTATTCCTCAAAAACGCAGTCGACGTTGCACTTTTTATCATTTGAAGAAAAAAAACAAGATACTTTCAATATTAATGTATTATGAAGTGAAAAAAACATATTGATAGATTTAAAAAGCAAAGAGTGGCAGGAAATATTGCCTACGCCACACCAGTCTGGTGACGCCTCGCCAGATCTCGGAAGCTAAGCAGAGTCGGGCCTGGTTAGTACTTGATGGGAGACCGCCTGGGAATACCAGGTGCTGTAAGCTCTTTAACTTATTCCTCCAAACGCAGTCGACGTTGCACTTTTATCATTTGAGAAAAAAAAAAACGAGATACTTTCAATATTAATGTATTATGAAAAAAAAATATTGATAGATTTAAAAAGCAAAGAGTGGTTGGTAATATTGCCCACGGCCACACCAGTCTGGTGAGACCCGATCCCGCCAGATCTGGGATGCTAAGGAGTCGGGCCTGGTTAGTACTTGGATGGGAGACCGCCTGGGAATACCAGGTGCTGTAAGCTCTTTAACTTATTCCTCCAAAACGCAGTCGACGTTGCACTTTATCATTTGAGAAAAAAAAAAAAATACTTTTCAACATTAATGTATATGAAAAAAACATATTGATAGATTTAAAAAAGCAAAAGCGGCAGCAAAATTGTGCTCGGCCACACCTGGTGGACGCCTCGATCGCCAGATCTCGGAAAGCTAAGCAGAGTCGGGCCTGGTTAGTACTTGGATGGGAGACCGCCTGGGAATACCAGGTGCTGTAAGCTTTTAACTTATTCCTCCAAAAACGCAGTCGACGCTGCACTTTTTATCATTTGAGAAAAGAAAAAACGAGATACTTTCAATATTAATGTATTATGAAATGACAAAAAACATATTGATAGATTTAAAAAGCAAAGGTGGCAGCAAATTGCCTACGGCCACACCAGTCTGGTGACGCCCCGATCTCGCCAGATCTCGGAAGCTAAGCAGAGTCGGGCCTGGTTAGTACTTGATGGGAGACCGCCTGGGAATGCCAGGTGCTGTAAGCTCTTTAACTTATTCCTCCAAAACGCAGTCGACGTTGCACTTTTATCATTTGAGGAAAAAAAAACGAGATACTTTCAATATTAATTTATTATGGAAAAAAAACATATTGATAGGTTTTAAAAAGCAAAGAGTGGCTGGAAATATTGCCTACGGCCACACCAGTCTGGTGACACCCGATCTCGCCAGATCTCGGAAGCTAAGCAGAGTCGGGCCTGGTTAGTACCTGGATGGGAGACCGCCTGGGAATACCAGGTGCTGTAAGCTC
>JAYMGU010000376.1:7500-12500 GCA_036178185.1 Liparis tanakae | reverse complement strand
GCTAAGCAGAGTCGGGCCTGGTTAGTACTTGGATGGGTGACCGCCTGGGAATACCAGGTGCTGTAAGCTCTTTAACTTATTCCTCCAAAACGCAGTCGACGTTGCACTTTTATCATTTGAGAAAAAAAAAAAACGAGATACTTTCAACATTAATGTATTATGAAATGACAAAAAACATAATGATAGATTTAAAACAGCAAAGTGTGGCAAGAAATATTGCCTATGGCCACACCAGTCTGGTGACGCCTGCTCCAGATCTCGGAAGCAAAGTAGAGTTGGGCCTGGTTAGTACTTGGATGGGAGACCGCCTGGGATACCAGGTGCTCTAAGCTTTTAACTTATTCCTCCAAAACGCAGTCGACGTTGCACTTTTATCATTTGAGAAAGAAAAAAAAACGAGATACTTTCAATATTAATGTATTATGAAATGACAAAAAACATATTGATAGATTTAAAAAAGCAAAGTGTGGCAGCAAATATTGCCTACAGCCACACCAGTCTGGTGACGCCCAATCTCATCAGATCTCGAAGCTAAGCAGAGTCGGGCCTGGTTAGTACTTGATGGGTGACCGCCTGGGAAAACCAGGTGCTGTAAGCTCTTTAACTTATTCCTCAAAAACGCAGTCGACATTGCACTTTTATCATTTGAGAAAAAAAAAAGATACTTTCAATTTTAATGTATTATGGAAAAAAAGGATATTGATAGATTTAAAAAAGCAAAGCGTGGCAGCAATTATTGCCTACGGCCACACCAGTCTGGTGACGCCCGATCTCGTCAGATCTTGGAAGGTAGGCAGGGTCGGGTCTGGTTAGTACTTGGATGGTAGACCGCCTGGGAATACCAGGTGCTGTAAGCTCTTTAACTTATTCCTCAAAAACGCAGTCGACGTTGCACTTTTATCATTTGAGAAAAAAAAAAAAACGAGATACTTTCAACATTAATGTATCATGAAATGACAAAAAAACATATTGATAGATTTAAAAAGCAAAGTGGCAGGAAATATTGCCTACGGCCACACCAGTCTGGTGACGCCCGATCTCGCCAGATCTCTCGGAAGAAGCTAGCAGCAGAGTCGTTCCTGGTTAGTACTTGATGGGAGACCGCCTGGGAATACCAGGTGCTGTAAGCTCTTTAACTTATTCCTCCAAAACGCAGTCGACGTTGCACTTTTATCATTTGAGAAAAAAAAAATACTTTCAATATTAATTTATCATGAAATGACAAAAACATATTGATAGATTTAAAAGCAAAGCGTGGCAGCAAATATTGCCACGGCCACACCAGTCTGGTGAAGCCTGATCTCGCCAGATCTCGGAAGCTAAGCAGAGTCGGGCCTGGTTAGTACTTGATGGGAGACCGCCTGGGAATACCAGGTGCTGTAAGCTCATTAACTTTTTTTCTCCAAAGCAGTCGACGTTGCACTTTTATCATTTGAGAAAAAAAAAAAAACGAGATACTTTCAACATTAATGTATCATGAAATGACAAAAAAACATATTGATAGTGTTAAGTTGTAATAATTCATTTTGACTTTGCACATGTACATAGTACGTTTGTGTTTTAATAATACATATAGCAAGATATGATTAGAGAAATATTAGGGAGAATATTGATATTGTTATTGTTGTGTTATGAAGCATGGAGGTAGTGTCTACTCTATGCATATGTCAATGGCAGAAGTAATGTTTTTATGTGTTTATGAATATGTTTGTAATACTTGTATGTTTATGTTTGTTTATATGTATGCTGCATGAGAATGAAAGTTAGTTTGTTGTTTACATGTTGCCACGTGAGTTGGAAGCCGGTGGAAATCCGTGATGTTGATTGGAGCAGGAGTGTCACGTGAGACTTCCGTCGCCCAGGTGACCGGAAGTAGCTTGGGTCGTGGGATCTTGACGCTTGACCTGGCCCATTACCTGTTAGCTGGCCGTAAGCCAACGAGAGCGTAGCATGCTGAACTGACCAATGGAGCTAACGTTTAGAGGAAAGGTGTGAAAGTGAAACTGATAAAACTTGTGCGTGGGGTGAGATTCTGTCTACTCTCGGGGCGGACGGGAGCTTACAAGACATCCCCTATCTGCAACGTTGCTTTTTAGTCTGTGGAGTAACGCCCGCTTCCCCTACGATTGTAGCCCCAGTCTACTGCTTATGCTTCTGCCATTAAATATTGTTAAAACGTAATCATCAGATTCGGATTCTCTTTTTATATCAAGCACGGACCGCAGTTTCGAACCACACTTAACAGTTGCAGCCCAACGTGGGGCTGCAAGAGGAAATACTTAACAGTTGGAGCCCAACGTGGGGCTGCAAGAGGAAATACTTAACAGTTGGAGCCCAACGTGGACTGTAAAAGGAACCTCGTGGCTTGAAAGGACCGGGCGGTTTCACGCCACTCCAGACGAACCGCGCGCAATATCATACGGTAAGGCAGAACCAGTTACGTCAAATCTGCATAGTTTATGAATAGGAATTTAGCGTGTGGAGTGCTGTGAAGCCCCTCGGATTAAATATTGTTTTTTTACCAATAGATTTAAAAAAGCAAAGAGTGGCAGGAAATATTGCCTACGGCCACACCAGTCTGGTGACGCCCGATCTCGTCAGATCTCGGAAGCTAAGCAGAGTAGGGCCTGGTTAGTACTTGGATGGGAGACCGCCTGGGAATACCAGGTGCTGTAAGCTCATTAACTTTTTCCTCCAAAACGCAGTCGACGTTGCACTTTTATCATTTGAGAAAAAAGAGATACTTTCAATATTAATTTATTATAAAAAAAACATATTGATAGATTTAAAAAAGCAAAGCTTGGCAGCAAAAATTGCCTACGGCCACACCAGTCTGATGACGCCCGATCTCGTCAGCTCTCGGAAGCTTAGCAGAGTTGGGCCTGGTTAGTACTTGGATGGGAGACCGCCTGGGAATACCAGGTGCTGTAAGCTCTTTAACTTATTCCAAAACGCAGTCGACGTTGCACTTTTATCATTAGAGAAAAAAAAAGAGATACTTTCAATATTAATTTATTATGAAAAAAAAACATATTGATAGATTTAAAAAAGCAAAGAGTGGCTGGATATATTGCCTACGGCCACACCAGTCTGGTGACGCCTGATCTCGTCAGATCTCGGAAGCTAAACAGAGTCGGGCCTGGTTAGTACTTGGATGGGAGACCGCCTGGGAATACCAGGTGCTGTAAGCTCATTAACTTTTTCCTCCAAAAAGCAGTCGACGTTGCACTTTTATCATTTGAGAAAAAAAAAAAACGAGATACTTTCAACATTAATGTATCATGAAATGACAAAAGAAACATATTGATAGATTTAAAAAAGCAAAGAGTGGCAGGAAATATTGCCTACGGCCACACCAGTCTGGTGACGCCCGATCTTGTCAGATCTCGGAAGCTAAGCAGAGTCGTTCCTGGTTAGTACTTGGATGGGAGACCGCCTGGGAATACCAGGTGCTGTAAGCTCTTTAACTTATTCCTCCAAAACGCAGTCGACGTTGCACTTTTATCATTTGAGAAAAAAAAGAGATACTTTCAATATTAATTTATCATGAAATGACAAAAAACATATTGATAGATTTAAAAAGCAAAGCGTGGCAGCAATATTGCCTCACGGCCACACCAGTCTGGTGAAGCCTGATCTCGTCAGATCTCGGAAGCTAAGCAGAGTCGGGCCTGGTTAGTACTTGGATGGGAGACCGCCTGGGAATACCAGGTGCTGTAAGCTCATTAACTTTTTTCTCCAAAAAGCAGTCGACGTTGCACTTTTATCATTTGAGAAAAAAAAAAAAACGAGATACTTTCAACATTAATGTATCATGAAATGACAAAAAAACATATTGATAGTGTTAAGTTGTAATAATTCATTTTGACTTTGCACATGTACATAGTACGTTTGTGTTTTAATAATACATATAGCAAGATATGATTAGAGAAATATTAGGGAGAATATTGATATTGTTATTGTTGTGTTATGAAGCATGGAGGTAGTGTCTACTCTATGCATATGTCAATGGCAGAAGTAATGTTTTTATGTGTTTATGAATATGTTTGTAATACTTGTATGTTTATGTTTGTTTATATGTATGCTGCATGAGAATGAAAGTTAGTTTGTTGTTTACATGTTGCCACGTGAGTTGGAAGCCGTGGAAATCCGTGATGTTGATTGGAGCAGGAGTGTCACGTGAGACTTCCGTCGCCCAGGTGACCGGAAGTAGCTTGGGTCAGGATCATGACGCTTGACCGGCTCATTACCTGTTAGCTGGCCGTAAGCCAACGAGAGCGTAGTATGCTGAACTGACCAATGGAGCTAACGTTTAGAGGAAAGGTGTGAAAGTGAAACTGATAAAACTTGCGTGAGGTGAGATTCAGTCTACTCTCGGGACGGTCGGAAGCTTACAAGACATCCCCTATCTGCAACGTTGCTTTTAGTCTGTGGAGTAACGCCCGCTGGCCTACGATTGTAGCCCCAGTCTACTGCTTATGCTTCTGCCATTAAATATTGTTAAAACGTAATCATCAGATTCGGATTCTCTTTTATATCAAGCACGGACCGCAGTTTCGAACCACACTTTACAGTTGCAGCCCAACGTGGGGCTGCAAGAGGAAATACTTAACAGTTGGAGCCCAACGTGGGGCTGCAGAGAGGAAATACTTAACAGTTGGAGCCCAACGTGGACTGTAAAAGGAACCTCGTGGCTTGAAAGGACCGGCGGTTTCACACTCCAGACGAACCTGGCAATATCATACGGTAAGGCAGAACCAGTTACGCCAAATCTGCATAGTTTATGAATAGGAATTTAGCGTGTGGAGTGCTGTGAAGCCTTCGGATTAAATATTGTTTTTTACCAATAGATTTAAAAAAGCAAAGAGTGGCAGGAAATATTGCCTACGGCCACACCAGTCTGGTGACGCCCGATCTCGACAGATCTCGGAAGCTAAGCAGAGTAGGGCCTGGTTAGTACTTGGATGGGAGACCGCCTGGGAATACCAGGTGCTGTAAGC
>JAYMGU010000376.1:0-2500 GCA_036178185.1 Liparis tanakae | reverse complement strand
AGACCGCCTGGGAATACCAGGTGCTGTAAGCTCTTAACTTATTCCTCAAAACGCAGTCGACGCTGCACTTTTATCATTTGAGAAAGAAAAAAACGAGATACTTTCAATATTAATGTATTATGAAATGACAAAAAAAAAACATATTGATAGATTTAAAAAAGCAAAGCGTGGCAGCAAATATTGCCTTCGGCCTCAACAGTCTGGTGACGCGCAATCTCGCCAGATCTCGGAAGCTAAGCAGAGTCGGGCCTGGTTAGTACTTGGATGGAGACCCTGGGATTACCAGGTGCTGTAAGCTCTTAACTTATTCCTCCAAAACGCAGTCGACGTTGAATCTTTATCATTTGAGAAAGAAAAAAACGAGATACTTTCAATATTAATGTATTATGAAATGACAAAAAACATATTGATAGATTTAAAAAAGCAAAGCGTGGCAGCAATATTGCCTACGCCACACCAGTCTGGTGACGCCCGATCTCGAGATCTCGAAGCTAAGCAGAGTCGGGCCTGGTTAGTACTTGATGGAGACCGCCTGGGAATACCAGGTGCTGTAAGCTCATTAACTTTTTTCCTCCAAAACGCAGTCGACGTTTCACTTTTATCGTTTGAGAAAGAAAAAAAAACGAGATACTTTCAATATTAATGTATTATGAAATGACAAAAAAAAACATATTGATAGATTTAAAAAAGCAAAGCGTGCTAGCAAATATTGCCTACGGCCACACCAGTCCAGACGCCCGATCTCACAGATCTCAGAAGCTAAGCAGAGTCGGGCCTAGTTAGTACTTGATTGGAGACCGCCTGGGAATACCAGGTGCTGTAAGCTCTTGAACTTATTCCTCCAAAACGCAGTCGACGTTGCTTTTATCATTTGAGAAAGAAAAAAAAAACGAGATACTTTCAATATTAATGTATTATGAAATGACAAAAAACATATTGATAGATTTAAAAAGCAAAGCGTGGCAAAATATTGCTTCACGGCCACACCAGTCTGGTGACGCCTGATCTCGCCAGATCTCAGAAGCTAAGAGTCGGGCCTAGTTAGTACTTGATTGAGACCGCCTGGGAATACCAGGTGCTGTAAGCTCTTAACTTATTCCTCCAAAACGCAGTCGACGTTGCACTTTTATCATTTGAGAAAAAAAAAACGAGATACTTTCAATATTAATGTATTATGAAATGACAAAAAACATATTGATAGATTTAAAAAGCAAAGCGTGGCAGCAAATATTGCCTACGGCCACACCAGTCTGGTGACGCCGCAATCTCGCCAGATCTCGAAGCTAAGCAGAGTCGGGCCTGGTTAGTACTTGATGGGAGACCGCCTGGGAATACCAGGTGCTGTAAGCTCTTAACTTATTCCTCCAAAACGCAGTCGACGTTGCACTTTTATCATTTGAGAAAGAAAAAACGAGATACTTTCAATATTAATGTATTATGAAATGACAAAAAACATATTGATAGATTTAAAAAGCAAAGCGTGGTAGCAATATTGCTCACGGCCACACCAGTCTGGTGACGGATCTCGGCCAGATCTCGAAGCTAAGCAGAGTCCAGCCTGGTTAGTACTTTGGATGGAGACCGCTTGGGAATACCAGGTGCTGTAAGCTTTAACTTTTTCCTCCAAAACGCAGTCGACGCACTTTTATCATTTGAGAAAGAAAAAAAACGAGATACTTTCAATATTAATGTATTATGAAATGACAAAAAACATATTGATAGATTTAAAAGCAAAGTGGCAGGAAATATTGCTTACGGCCACACCACATATTAAATTCGGTGACGCCTGATCTCGCCAGATCTCGGAAGCTAAGCAGAGTAGGGCCTGGTTAGTAGCTCTCTTGGATAGGAGACCGCCTGGGAATACCAGGTGCTGTAAGCTCTTTAACTTATTCCCTCCAAAACGCAGTCGACGCAGCTTGCACTTTTATCATTTGAGAAAGAAAAACAAACAAGATACTTTCAACATAAATGTATCATGAAAACAAAAAACATATTGATAGATTTAAAAAGCAAAGAGTGGCAGGAAATATTGCTCACGGCCACACCAATTCAGTCTGGCAGGATCGCCTCGATCTGGCACAGATCTCAAGCTAAGCAGATTTGGGCTCTGGTTAGTACTTGGATGGGAGACCGCCTGGGAATACCAGGTGCTGTAAGCTCATTTAACTTATTCCTCAAAACGCAGCTTCGACGCTAGCACTTTTATCATTTGGAGAAAGAAAAAACGATACTTTCAAAATTAATGTATTATGAAATGACAAAAACATATTGATAGATTTAAAAGCAAAAGCGTGGTAGCAATTATTGCCTACGGCCACACTACATACAGTTTGCAGGATATTCCCATCTGGCAGATCCTCGGAAGCTAAGCAGATTGTCGGGCCTGGTTAGTAATCACCTCCGGATGGGAGACCGCCTGGGAATACCAGGTGCTGTAAGCTTCCCATTAACTTATTCCTCAAAACGCAGTCGACACAGCACCCTTTTATCATTTGAG
>JAYMGU010000373.1:32500-69855 GCA_036178185.1 Liparis tanakae | reverse complement strand
ATAGGGTCGGGGTAAACTTTGGTACATCCAATAGTGCCTCGGAGAACTGGACCAGGCGCCTTTTGGCAGTTGAAGAGGTTTAATCTCTGGAAAGGCAGGTGCCTGTCTCTGATAGGGAAGGTACTTGTTCTGAAGGTAGGCGTTTTGCCGTCTCTTCTTTGTTGGCATACATCTACCCGATGCCAGTCAGCATGAGAAGGCCTCTCATGCGTCTTGTGTTTAACTTTTTGGGGCGGAAAGACACGAGTATGTGGCCAGGGCCGCATGCTGGCTGGGATTGAAGCAGGGGGAGGCGTGCCACACCTCCGCTTAAGCTGGACTGTATTTTTGTTTCCTTTCTGTCTACAGAGTTGTTGGCTCTAGTCGCTCAACCATCGGGATTATTCCTGCGGCTATTTTTTTTCGTACCAGGCCAGGCATATGCTGGACTGGAGCAATTTAACACCCGGGTCGAGCAGCAGCCATGGCACTTTCAACATGCGGCGAGATGGCTGCGGGCACATCCGAGGCATCAGCAGCGGAGACTAGATGCAACCACAGGTTGCTGTCAAAAAGAGCAGGCAAAAACGGTGACACCGGTAGTCGTTGGGATCCCATCAAAGATTTGGAGGGATTCAGCCACGGGAGCTTGGACAATGGGCTCAAAGACCTCAATTGGTTGTGCCTCCACAAGGCTGCCAGTGAAAGAGGTGATGTTCGGCATGGGTTAGCAACATCGGTGTGCCCTAGAGAGCTGTGCTGGGGAGAAACCATCAGGCATGTTATGTGGGACTGCCCCTTAGCTAGAGGGGTATGGGGCAGACCAAAAACCTGGATGGTTCACATAGTCGGAGGGTTTAAACTGGCGTGGATGAGGGTGGGGAGAGAGGTGGGTGTGAGATGGACCTTTTGACTTACCTGGCTTGTGTGGAGTCTGGTGAAAAGGGTTTGTGGAGAGCAAGGCAGGAACTGGTGGTGAAAAACACAAAGACTAGCTTGCAGGGGGGTGTTGAAGAGGATAGAAATGGAGATAAAGGGGAGCGCGGAAAGGGACATCAGGAAGTGGGAAAGCATGCTGCCCTGGAAAGATGGAAAGTGGGGTTAGCGTGGAGATGGGGGACTCCTTGAGGTGCGAGCCGATATGTTTGTTTCTGTCGCATAGCGCGTTAAGAACATAATTTGTACAGGTTTCCTGTGGGTCTTCAGAATCTTGTAATTGAAAGTATTTTTGAATGTTTCTTTTGGGTTATTTGTGAAAATGGAAAGTTGTAAATGTGTGTAAATTTGAGTTGTGTATAAGAATTTTCATAAAAAAAAAAAAAAAAAAATCTGTTCTTATCGGTTTAATATGTGGTATATCCTCTATTTGAGGATAACTTATTAAACAGATTTTTAGCATTGGGAGAAGAAAAAAACTTGCTTCATTCCTCCACGGATTGACCCGTATTGCAGTATTGCTGGGAACAGTGCACCCTCAAAAACATTGTTTAAAAGAAAAATCCTGTATTCTTCTTCCTGATTCCTCCTCTAATGAAAAATCAAGTCATCAAATTGGACCATATGGCCAAGTTGACAACAAAAGAGGACCATGTTGGAATGTCCTTTTCATCATATGAAAATGGGTGTGGCTGTAGGCAAACCTTCTTTAAACATGTAAGTGGGTGTGGCTTGGGAACTGGAACACGTCACGAGGGGCTCACCATGAGATATCGGAGTGGGAGGTCTAGGTTACTTTCTGATCTTGGCGGAGGACAACACTTTGGTTTCTCTTCAAAAGCATAAAGTCTTTCGCCTTTTACTAAAGACTTCCGTGGAGAGGAACACCAATGAGTTGAACTTATTTTGTCAGGCTCTGCCATTAGGCCGAGCCTCGTGCGTTGTAAAAAAAAAAAAAAGAAAAACAGTGTTTGGGTTAGTGCACTCAGACACTGCTATGCCAGATTAAAGGAACTGCTAGTGAGATTAGTCCAAGTCCTCTGAAATCAAACTGTGTGTCACCATGTGGCCTTTGTGTGCCTTTGTTTTCTGGACTGCGATCTTTTGGATGAGCCCAGCCTGATTCCCCTCACTGACATCTCTCCTTGTTTATGGAAGAAATGTGTCCTGAAGATTTCTCCATTATTTGCATCATGATTTCGTGCTTTCCAATGGTTGCAAGGCTTTAATCTGCTTTCAGAGCAGGAGAAACCTCTTGCCAAGGGAGGTTGAAGTCAAAGACACTGAACCATCTGTGTACCATGAACTGGAGTGCTTTGTCTAGAATGGGCCTCCTGTCTCTGTCTGTTCCAACTCATACTTACCTGGCAGGGAGACACCATGATCAAGAAGGTGGTTCAAGGCGAGGCTCAGCCATTGCACTCGGTTGTGCCTGACCACTCAAATTCCCCAAATGTGGGAATCTCGACTGCATAATTTCTGGTAGTGGGGACTGCGTTCGCGCTCCCCCTGATTGTCGTGTTGAATGAATACCAGCGATTCCCATGTGGAGGTGGACACCGACACGCTGCCCATTCTGGTTGATAACTGTGTCAGATTGTGGCCTCGGCTTTCTTATGCAGTTTGACCAGACAAGTGAAAGTGAGGCATCAGAGGGGTGTGGTCTTTTGGGTGGTCTGAATCTGATTCTCATCACTGTTATTTGCCCTTGGTTTGTGGAGTTAATGTGTTCAGAAGATTCTTCCTTCGTCAACGTGCTCATATTTCAGGCTTTCGATTGTTCGCAGGGCTGTGTCTGGAAGGAACACCAATGAGATGAAGATAGTTTAGGCCAGCTTTTCCATTTGGCTGAGCCTTGTGCAATTAATAAAGAAAAGATAGATAATAATCTTCACTTAACTAGACTAATCTGCAAATTGGAGGGCTTGAGTGGGTGTGCTAGCGGCATCAATGCTATGCCCAGTACAACCGCACCATGACAAGTGAGAAATGTTCCAGGAGGTTGTCGCTGGAAGCGAAGTATTTGTGGTCATCGCTACCGGCCTTTTAGCTAAGATCAAGTGTAGTATCTGTTCTTATCAGTTTAATATCTGATATATCCTCTATATGAGGATAACTTATTAAACAGATTTTTAGCATTGGGAGATGAAAAAGCTTGCTTCATTCACTCCGCATTGACCGGTATTGCAGTATTGCTGGGAACAGTGCACCCTCCAAAAACATTGTTTAAAAGAAAATCCTGTATTCTTCTTCCTGTTCTCCTCTAATGAAGAAATCAAGTCATCAAATTGGACGATATGGCCAATTTGACAACAAGAGACCATGTTGGAATGTCCTTTTCATCACATGAAAATGGGTGTGGCTGTAGGCAAACCTTTTTAAACATGTAAGTGGGTGTGGCTTGGGATCTGGAACACGTCACCAGAGGCTCACCATGAGATATGGGAGTGGGGTCTAGGTTACTTTCTGATCTTGGCAGGTCAACACTTTGGTTTCTCTTCAAAACGAAAAAAGTCTTTTGCCTTTACTAAAGACTTCCATGGAGAGAGGAACACCAATGAGTTGAACTTATTTTTGTCAGGCTCTGCCTATAGGCTGAGCCTCGTGCATTAGTAAAAAAAAGAAAAAAAAAATATTGGGTAAGTGCACTATAACAGATTGAAAGAACTTCTAGTGAGATTAGTCCAAGTCCTCCGAAATCAAACTGTGTCACCATGTGACCTTTGTTTTTCTGGACTGTGATCTTTGGATGAGCCCAGCCTGATTCCCTCACTGAGAATTCTCCTTGTTTATGGAATAACTTATTTTTGTCAGGCTCTGCCATTATTGTGGTGTTTTCACGGCAAGCTGCTTAACTAGAATGAGGAAAACACGGCAAAATCACCCCTGACTATCGAGGCTAACAAAGCAATCAAAAATCCCTGCCGCTTTGCTGAAATCACCTCTACTTATAGACTCTGGTTATTGTGAGATCAAAAGCAGTGACAGAGAATTTACACCAGAAAACCTGTTTCTATTCAGTGATGACAAGATCAAGGGCAAACAACCTGACCTTTGAGCGATCAATCCCAAAATCTAATCAAATGGTCCCGGATAATAACCAATCATCCCACCAAATTTCATGCGATTTGGTTTAATACTTTTTACTTAGCGAATAATCGCACACACACATATTCGCCCCTGAATAAAGGGAAAATAATGCGAGTGATATTGTGGTGTTTTCACAGCAAAATGCTTAGCTAGCATTTGACAAGATCAAGGGCAAACAACCTGACTTTTTGATCGATCCCAAAATCTAATCAAATGGTCCCGGATAATGCAATCATCAATCCAAATTTAATGCGATTTGGTTTAATACTTTTTTACTTACGCGAATAACACGCACACACACATGTTACGTCCCTGAATAAGGGAAATAATCGAGTGATATTGTGGTGTTTTCACTACAAAATGCTTGGCTACCATTTACCACAAAATCAGGAGCAAACAACCTGACTTTTGACCCGATCGATCCCAAAATCTAATCAAATGGTCCCCGGATAATAACCAATCATCCCACCTAATTTCATGCGATTTGGTTTAATACTTTTTTACTTGCGCGAATAACACGCACACACATATTCCCCTGAATAAGGGAGAAATAATCATGAGTGATATTGTGGTGTTTTCACAAGCTGCTTATCTAGCATTTACGACAAGATCAAGGGCAAACAACCTGACTTTTGACCCGATCGATCCCAAAATCTAATCAAATGGTCCCCGGATAATAACCAATCATCCCACCTAATTTCATGCGATTTGGTTTAATACTTTTTTACTTACGCGAATAACACGCACAAACACATGTTACGCCCCTGAATAAGGGGAGAAATAATCGCGAGTGATATTGTGGTGTTTTCATAGCAAGCTGCTTATCTAGCATTTACGACAAGATCAGGGCAAATAACCTGACTTTTGACCCGATCAATCTCAAATCTAATCAAATGGTCCCCGGATAATAACCAATCATCACAAATTTCATGCGATTTGGTTTAATACTTTTACTTACGCGAATAACTGCGCACACACACATGTTCGCCCTGAATAAGGGGAGAAATAATTGCGAGTGATATTGTGGTGTTTTCACAGCAAGCTGATTATCTAGCATTTACGACAAGATCAGGGCAAACAACCTGACTTTTTGACCCGATCGATCCTAAAATGTAATCAAATGGTCCCCGGATAATAACCAATTATCACCAAATTTCATGCGATTTGGTTTAATACTTTTACTTCTGCGAATAACACGCACACACATATTACGTCCTGAATAAGGGGAGAAATAATCGCAGTGATATTGTGGTGTTTTCACAGCAAGCTGCTTAGCTAGCATTTACGACAAGATCAAGGGCAAACAACCTGACTTTTGACCCGATCAATCCCAAAATCTAATCAAATGGTCCCGGATAATAACCAATCATCACAAATTTCATGCGATTTGGTTTAATACTTTTACTTACGCGAATAACCGCACACACACATATTCGCCCTGAATAAGGGAGAAAAGAATCATGAGTGATATTGTGGTGTTTTCAGCAAGCTGCTTATTTAACATTTACGACAAGATCAATGGGAAAACAACCTGACTTTTGACCCGATCGATCCCAAAATGTAATCAAATGGTCCCCGGATAATAAGCAATCATCTAACCAAATTTCATGCGATTTGGTTTAATACTTTTACTTGCGAATAACACGCACACACACATGTTCGCCCTGAATAAGGGGAGAAATAATGCGAGTGATATTGTGTTTTCACAACAAGCTGCTTAGCTAGCATTTACGACAAGATCAGGGCAAACAACCTGACTTTTGACCCGATCAATAAAATCTAATCAAATGGTCCCGGATAATAACCAATCATCACCAAATTTCATGCGATTTGGTTTAATACTTTACTTACGCGAATAACACGCACACACATATTCGCCCTGAATAAGGGGAGAAATGTCATGATGATATTGTGGTGTTTTCACAGCAAGCTGTAGCTTAGCTAGCATTTACGACAAGATCAGGGCAAACAACCTGACTTTTGACCCGATCAATCCCAAAATCTAATCAAATTGTCCCGGATAATAACCAATCATCCCACCAAATTTCATGCGATTTGGTTTAATACTTTACTTACGCGAAAAACACGCACACATATTACGCCCTGAATAAGGGGAGAAATAATCATGAATAATATTGTGGTGTTTTCACAGCAAGCTGCTTAGCTAGCATTTACGACAAGATCAAGGGCAAACAACCTGACTTTTGACCCGATCAATCCCAAAATCTAATCAAATGGTATCCGGATAATAACCAATCATCCCACCAAATTTCATGCGATTTGGTTTAATACTTTTACTTGAATAACACGCACACACACATGTTACGCCCCTGAATAAGGGGAGAAATAATTGAGTGATATTGTGGTGTTTTCACAGCAAGCTGCTTATCTAGCATTTACGACAAGATCAAGGGCAAACAACCTGACTTTTGACCCGATCGATCCTAAAATGTAATCAAATGGTCCCCGGATAATAACCAATCATCACCAAATTTCATGCGATTTGGTTTAATACTTTTACTTACGAATAACACGCACACACATATTACGCCCTGCATAAGGAGAGAAATAATCGCGAGTGATATTGTGGTGTTTTCACAGCAAGCTGCTTAGCTAGCATTTACGACAAGATCCAGGGCAAACAACCTGACTTTTAAACCGATCAATCCCAAAATCTAATCAAATGGTCCCGGATAATAACCAATCATCACCAAATTTCATGCGATTTGGTTTAATACTTTTACTTCTGTGAATAACACGCACACACATGTTCGCCCCTGCATAAGGAGAAATAATCGCTTGAGTGATATTGTGGTGTTTTCACAGCAAGCTGCTTAGCTAGCATTTACGACAAGATCAGGGCAAACAACCTGACTTTTGAACCGATCAATCCCAAAATCTAATCAAATGGTCCCCGGATAATAACCAATCATCACCAAATTTCATGCGATTTGGTTTAATACTTTTTACTTAGAAACCGCACACACACATATTCGCCCTGAATAAGGGAGAAATAATCGCGAAGTGATATTGTGGTGTTTTCACAGCAAGCTGCTTAGCTAGCATTTACGACAAGATCAATGGGAAAACAACCTGACTTTTGACCCGATCAATCCCAAAATCTAATCAAATTGTCCCCGGATAATAAACAATGATCCCACGAAATTTCATGCGATTTGGTTTAATACTTTTACTTACGCGAATAACACGCACAAACACATATTCGCCCTGAATAGGGAGAAATAATCAGTGATATTGTGGTGTATTCACAGCAAGCTGCTTATTTAGCTTTCTACGACAAGATCAAGGGCAAATAACCTGACTTTTGACCCGATCAATCACAAAATCGAATCAAATGGTCCCGGATAATAACCAATCATCCCAGCAAATTTCATGCGATTTGGTTTAATACTTTTACTTACGCGAATAACACGCGCACACATATTACGCCCCTGAATAAGGGAGAAATAATTGCGAGTGATATTGTGGTGTTTTCACAGCAAGCTGCTTATCTAGCATTTACGACAAGATCAAGGGCAAACAACCTGACTTTTGACCCGATCGATCCTAAAATGTAATCAAATGGTCCCCGGATAATAACCAATCATCACCAAATTTCATGCGATTTGGTTTAATACTTCTGTGAATAACTGCACACACATATTCGCCCCTGCATAAGGAGAAATAATCATAGTGATATTGTGGTGTTTTCACAGCAAGCTGCTTAGCTAGCATTTACGACAAGATCAAGGGCAAACAACCTGACTTTTAAACCGATCAATCCCAAAATCTAATCAAATGGTCCCCGGATAATAACCAATCATCACCAAATTTCATGCGATTTGGTTTAATACTTTTACTTCGCGAATAACTGCGCACACACACATGTTAAGCCCTGAATAAGGGAGAAATAATCGCGAGAGTGATATTGTGGTGTTTTCACAGCAAGCTGCTTAGCTAGCATTTACGACAAGATCAGGAGCAAGCAACCTGACTTTGAACCGATCAATCCCAAAATCTAATCAAATGGTCCCCGGATAATAACCAATCATCACAAATTTCATGCGATTTGGTTTAATACTTTTACTTCGCGAATAACACGCACACACATATTCGCCCTGAATAAGGGAGAAATAATCGCGAGTGATATTGTGGTGTTTTCACAGCAAGCTGCTTAGCTAGCATTTACGACAAGATCAAGGGCAAACAACCTGACTTTTGACCCGATCAATCCCAAAATCTAATCAAATTGTCCCGGATAATAAACAATCATCCACCAAATTTCATGCGATTTGGTTTAATACTTTTACTTGCGAATATACAAACACATATTCGCCCTGAATAAGGGAGAAATAATCATAGTGATATTGTGGTGTTTTCACAACAAGCTGCTTATTTAGACGACAAGATCAATGGGAAAACAACCTGACTTTTGACCCGATCGATCCCAAAATCTAATCAAATGGTCCCGATATAACCAATCATCTAACCAAATTTCATGCGATTTGGTTTAATACTTTTACTTACGCGAATAAGCACGCACACACACATATTCGCCCTGAATAAGGGGAGAAATAATTAGTGATATTGTGGTGTTTTCACAGCAAGCTGCTTATCTAGCATTCACGACAAGATCAAGGCAAATAACCTGACTTTTGACCCGATCAATCCACAAAATCGAATCAAATGGTCCCCGGATAATAACCAATCATCACAAATTTCATGCGATTTGGTTTAATACTTTTTTACTTACGCGAATAACACGCACACACACATGTTACGCCCCTGAATAAGGGGAGAAATAATCGTAGTGATATTGTGGTGTTTTCACAGCAAGCTGCTTATTTAGCATTTACGACAAGATCAATGGGAAAACAACCTGACTTTTGACCCGATCGATCCCAAAATCTAATCAAATGGTATCCGGATAATAACCAATCATCTAACCAAATTTCATGCGATTTGGTTTAATACTTTTTTACTTATGCGAATAACACGCACACACACATGTTCGCCCTGAATAAGGGAGAAATAATGCAGTGATATTGTGGTGTTTTCACAGCAAGCTGCTTATCTAGCATTTACGACAAGATCAAGGGACAAACAACCTGACTTTTGACCCGATCGATCCTAAAATGTAATCAAATGGTCCCGGATAATAACCAATCATCTAACCAAATTTCATGCGATTTGGTTTAATACTTCTGCGAATAACACGCACACACACACATATTCGCCCCTGAATAAGGGAGAAATAATCACAGTGATATTGTGGTGTTTTTCAGCAAGCTGCTTATTAGCATTTACGACAAGATCAATGGGAAAACAACCTGACTTTTGACCCGATCGATCCCAAAATCTAATCAAATGGTCCCCGGATAATAACCAATCATCTAACCAAATTTCATGCGATTTGGTTTAATACTTTACTACGCGAATAGCACACACACACATGGGGAGATGTGGACCCGGCAGCTGGAGCAGCAGCCTCAGTGGTGGGGGAGCAGCTGCTGGTGGGACCAGGCTCTGGGAGCCGCCTGCTGAGGCTGGTCAGGGTGAGGCCTGGTGGGACACCTCTGGGTGGCAGTGCCGGGAGCCCACCAGAGGCGCTGGTGGATGCCACCGCGCCCTGGAGGAGCTCAGGCTCATTGACCCGATTCTTCCGGTTGTACCTAGAGTTGATTCAGGATTAACACCTTGAAACGTAACTGTGTTACAGTAGACATCTTAGTTGAGTGTGATACTCACCACTGGGTGAGCGTGCTCTGGTTGACCTGGAATAGCTGGAACTTCCCCTTCAGGGCCAGGCTGGCCAGCACGCTGTCTCTGGCAGCGGAGTAACTCCTGAGTATCCAGCGGCTGATCCGAGCCCCCGCCAGAAAGCAGCTCTTGGATGGAGCGGCACAGCTGGATGAAGGCGGCCTCCACCAGCCTGCTGGCGTCGGGCCTCGTGGAGGCCGCTGCCCTCACTGTGGAAACACCTGCAGAGAAACAGGAAGTCAGAGGGAGACCCTGAACTCAGATTCACTTTACAAGCAGACCCAAATATCGCTTACCTTTTCAGGCTCTCCACACCCAGAGTGGAGTCGTTGGCTGCGTGGGCAGACTTGGCCTTTTTGAACCTGCCCTTTGTGAGCGTGGCCCTGAAACGCCCGGGGTAGTTCACCGGGGCCTTGTCTCCCACTGGGAGTTGCTCCCACAAGGCCAAGAGCTGCCCCTCCCGTACCACCACATGCTGGTACCCCGGTAAGCCAGCTGGGCCAACGCACTCCTACAGAGGGCAGGAAGACCATTCATCGTGAGGCTTTGAGAACGGAGGGGAAGGACAACGGTCAAAGGATCACGTACCTGCTCCGCGGCGGCGACTTGGAGGTCGACTTGGAGGTCGACTTGGAGGTCGACTTTGAGGTCGGGGCTGTGAGGCGGCTGTCAGGGAATACTCGTCAGGAGACGTGTATTCCTGGAAACCCTCATCAACCCCTTCCTCCTCCACCTCCACCTCCACCTCCTCCTCCACCTCCTCCTCCACCTCCTCCTCATCTGGGACGTCGGGGTCCTCCGGAATCTCCTGCAGCGCCCGGCTGGTCTGGGAGTACAGGTATTTGACCCCGATCAACTCTCCTGTGGCAGGACAGAAAAGAATATTAAGAACACAGTCAATGTCCCGAGCACCTCCTCGAGCTCCTCCCTCAGAGGGTACCTGTGTAGTCCATCGTCCGGGTGTAGGTGTGGAGCAGCCTCATCCCGGCCAGGCGTTGGGACAGCTCGTTTACGCAGTTTACGAGCTCACTGCTGTAGCTGCGCTGCTGCGGCTGCGGCTGCTGCTGCTGCTGCTGCTGCTGCTGCTGCTGGACACTCCGATCCACCGCGGCCCGCATGCGGTCCTCGTTCCACCGCGTCAGGCCCTCCAGCAGGTAAATCTGGAAGTGCATGGCGTTGGCACTGGTTCCTGTAACGTGACAGAAGAGTGAGGTGAGAAGAGACTCTCAGAACAGTAACGTGTGAGGCTGCAGACACTCACCAGGGATGAACCTGTTGAGGTGGAGGTGGAACGACTCCAGGGAGGTGGAGCCGCGGGCGCAGCGAGCCTGGCCGGCAGCCTGACTCCGCCCCGGGTCAGCCAGCCGGTCCTGGTATACAGCTGCAGCCCCGGGGGGTCCTGGAGGCACGCCAAGTGGCGGCGCTGGGTGCTCCAGATGCCCTTCACCCTCTCCGGGTCCAGCAGCAGGATGCCCATGGTGTCCTTGGCCGCCTTGAAGTGGTCCAGGGCCTCCTCGATGAGACGCCCGGTCTCATGCGCCCCGCGTGTGCGGCGGCGACAGTGCCGAAACCATCTCCTTGGCGAGGCGGCCCTCCAGCTGCCCGGCCCGCTCGGCCTCCTTGGCTCTCTTCAGCAGAACCCGTCCTCCGTGTCCCACACGAAGAGACGAGCGGACAGGCGCGCATGAAGTGGGCGTGGGGGTGGCTCTCAGTGGTGACCATTGCTGCCAGCCTCCTGACAAAGTGCCAGCTGTCCAGCCGGACCAGGAGCTGGGTCCACTCTGGGAACAAGCGGCTGCTGCTGACCCCCGGTGATGGCGCAGCAGTCCTGTCCACATAGAGGACCACAGGCTTCTCCCGGCCTGCTGGTACCGCCTGACCAGCCCAGCGGTCATGTCCTTCAGCCCGTAGCCCTCGGCAGACAGTGAGGACCGACATGAGCACCTGGCCGTGCTCGTTGCCCGTTGGTCATCCACTGCGCCCGTCCCTGCGAGGCCGACAGCTTCCTGGTGATCTACACAAGCAGAAGGACTCGGGTGAGAATCGGTCAAGATGCTCTCATTGTGAATGACTCGAGTTAAAATTCTACCTTCTTAGTGGAGTCCATCTTTATGATGGAGCCAAGATGGAGGTCACCTTGGCCCTCATCTCCCCCAGGCGAGAAGCTGTCGGCGTGGGCGAGAGCACCCACCTGCTGCTGGGGACCCGGCTCCATCTCTGGGATGGCTAGAGGCGGAGCGGTCACTCCGGCATCATAAGCGTTCCATAAATGGAAGTGGCGATGACCCGTTTGCACCAGGCGGCCGTGTGCTGCTCCACCAGGTAGGAGCGCAGACTGCTGGCACTGTTGCCCAGCGTCCGGCCGCTCATCTGCGTGACGACCCGCTTGTCACACGACAGCCTGCAGAGACAACGAGACGTTTAGAAAACCACAGAACTGATCATGGAAGATAACAAGTAAACCGCCTCAGCTCCTCAGAGAAGATCTAAGCAGCTGCTGCTGGGGAGATGCCATGTGACCTTGATCAAAGGAGCACCGAGTGAACCTTGTTCCTTTGTTCTGAGCTTTGAGAGGTGTGAAGGGGCCATCGGGCTATCAGGCTCCTCACTTCCCCTCCTCCCTCCTCACTTCCCCATCTCACTTCCCCTCCCCTCTCTCCCTCCTCCCCTCTCCCAGAGTTCAAAGTCCCCTTAGAGATTGAAGTCTTTGATGTACCTGTATCTGAGCACTGCTGGGAATTGACTCCTGTACCCCATGTCCAGCTGGGCCATGATACTCATGGACCAGGACGCCAACTTCTTCCCACAGCGGCGGCACTCCAGGTACTCTGTACCCATGAAGTACCAGCCGTCTCTGTCCAGGACCTTGCGGACGGTCTTGTACAGACCACAGCCGGTCATCCTATGGGTGCAGATGGGGCAGTTGATGGGGCACTGCCACATCCTGTGGGGAACCCAGAGGAAGATTGGCCTGGGGAAGAAAGAAGGCGTCGGCGGCGCCGGAGGCTGGTGGTACATCCGGCGGGAGCCCTGGAGGTGGTACCAGGTGTGCAGCTCCGCCTTCAGCACGGGCTTCCCAACCCTGTCCCTGGTGAACAGAGCCTGGCTGACCCAGCTGTGCTGCACCCTGGGAAGAGTCCTCTTCCAGGTGTCTGGGAGCAGAACCTGTACCACACACACACACACACATGTAGAAACCACGTTAACAAACAGCATCACAACTTCCAACATGCGTTTGGATTCTATCAGAGGACTGACATCCGCTGGGGAGACAGGCAGCAGGTAGACTGCTCTGGGCCGGAGCAGGTGGAGCAGGTGGAGCAGGTGGAGCTACGTCATAATGATAAAAAGGAAAACTAATTTAATGATTTTGTCTGTTTTAAATGCAATAACGAAGACAGTAAACTGGATTGCGGGGTCTTCACCTGAAGCAGCTGAAAGCTCGTAGAGAGCAGCTGCCTCCATCAGCTCTGCGTCATCCTCTGAGGAGGAATCAGTAACAGAGAATCCTCAGAACTCATCCGGACCACGACACCCACAGAGCAGCGCTGGTCCTATTACTGCACCTCCGAGCGCTACTCAGCCCAGAGCAAGAGGAGGAGGCGATGGCGGAGGGTGGTGAGGAGGTGGAGGGTGCTGAGGAGTGCTGAGGAGGGTGCTGAGGAGGGTGCTGAGGAGGATGCTGAGGAGGGTGCTGAGGAGGGTGCTGAGGAGGGTGCTGAGGAGGTATGTGCTGGAGCAGAAGGTGAAGGGCCTATCTTCTTCCTGTTCGACTCCAGGACATACCTCTTCAGGTAGTCCATGCTGGAGCCCACAGACTTGACGTGGGCCTTCCTGAGCCACATCCTGTAGCTGGAGGGAGGAAGCCTCGTTACACGACCACAGGTAACGCATCACAGTGACGTTGATCACGACTCGCTCGGTGACTCACCTCTGCACCTCAGCATCCGAGGACTCATAGAAGGCCCGGTAGGTGAGTCCGGCGTGGTCGCGAATCCACCAACGGCCATCCAGAGCTCCCTCGGTGGAGCCTTCCACGCCCTCCTCTGGCTGACCGCCGTGTTCACCTCGGGGAACAGCCTGGCGTACCGCCACAGGCGTCCTTATTTAACATAAGGGCCCGGTGCTGCTGTCCCCGCCTTGCGGCGCCTTGCGTGGTCAGCCACGATCATCACCAGGTAGCGATGTCGTGGCTGGCCAGCCAGTGGAAGGTCTGCCCCTGTACTTCCCAAGCTGCATCTCATAACGGCTGAAGCAGCTTGTTGTCGATGCAGTCCCTCCACGGCGGCGACCGGTCCCAGGCGTCCTGCGTGGCTGACAGGCAGATTTTTGGCCTCCCAAGAGGACGGACTCCCTCCTGCTGGCGACAGAAAGCCTCTGCCTCAGGAGAGGTCTCAGCATCATCAGCTGGTTGAGTCCGTCCACCGGAAGGCTGGGGCATAATCCATCTGCTCATGGAGAAGAGGCGGAGGAAGACCCAATGAGAACAGTGGTTACGCAGCAGTAATAAAACTATAATCATCACAACACATCATGTAAAATAACTGTTTTTATTTTANTTGTCACTCATTAATGCAGTAATTATACAGTACAACCGCGGCGTTAATGCACATTGTTGTGCGTTAAATGTATTATTAAAGGCAGTAATTATACAGTACAACCGGCGTTAATGCACATTGTAGTCGCGTTAAATGTATTATTAAAGGCAGTAATTATACAGTACAACACGGCGCGTTAATGCACATTGTAGTCGTTAAATGTATTATTAAAGGCAGTAATTATACAGTACAACCGGCGTTAATGCACATTGTAGTGCGTTAAATGTATTATTAAAGGCAGTAATTATACAGTAACCACGGCGTTAATGCACATTGTAGTCAGTTAAATGTATTATTAAAGGCAGTAATTATACAGTACAACACGGCGTTAATGCACATTGTAGTGCGTTAAATGTATTATTAAAAGGCAGTAATTATACAGTACAACGGCGTTAATGCACATTGTAGTCGTTAACTTTATTAATGCAGTAATTATACAGTACCACCACGGCGTTAATGCACATTGTAGTCGTTAACTTTATTATTAATGCAGTAATTATACAGTACCACACGGCGTTAATGCACATTGTAGTCCGTTAACTTTATTATTAATGCATTAATTATACAGTACAACACGGCAATAATGCACATTGTAGTCCGTCAACTTTAGATATTAAGCCAGTAATTATACGATTTTAACCGTCAATGGCGCACATTGTAGTCGTTAACTTTAGATTTTAAACCAGTAATTATATTGTCCTCGGTGAGCGGGAAAGTTCAGTTACCTGCTCAGGTAAGAGTTCATACAGTTTCAGAGTGTTTCTTTACCGTTATAAAGCTGGTGAAGGAGTTGGGGGAGTTGGGGAAAAAAAATGTTGCTGCGTGTGCGCTGTTGTTTCCCGCTAGTGTCGGGCTGGCGCTGTCCACCTGGAGAATGAGGGCGCCACACCTTGGCGGAAGGTTCCACCCGAGCCAATCAAAAGCGTCGCGTTAATGTCACTGTTGCGTGGAACGTCCAATGATGANGGATTGAAAACAGAAATCAGGGGGACGAGCCGAGCCAATCAGAAGGCGGGCTTCAAAGGGTGGAACAGAGTGGAACCCAGCCTCGAGCCTCGAAGACCCTCGAAGATGGAACCGGTAAGGGCGCAAGGATGACACGCAAATTCGTGAAGCGTTCCTTATTTATTGTTAAATTATAATTTATTCATGATTTCATACATTTTTTGGTTTGATTTCTTCATATTTGAGGTGAAACAGTGCCACCGTGGCCGTTGTGGTCACAGACGGTACTAGACCAGACCAGAATGCCTGTGACGTCAAGAGGACAGATGGTTCAGTTTCTTTGTCAACCTCCCTTGGCAAGAAGTTTCTCCTGGTGTGAAAGCAAACACAGCCTTGCAACCATTGGAAAGCACAAATTTCAATGATGCTAATAATGGAGAAATCTTCAGAACACATTTCTTCCATATACAAGGGGAGATCTCAGTGAGGGAATCAGGTTTGGCTCATCAAAGATCACAGTCAGAAAAATAGGCCACAAGGTGACACAGTTTGATTTCAGAGGCGACCCTTGGACTAATCTCACTAGCAGTTATTTTTAATCTGTTATAGTGCACTTAACCAATAATTGTTTTCTTTTACAAATGCACGAGGCTCGGCCTAATGGCAGAGCCTGACACTCAAGTTCATGGTGTCTCCCCTGCCAGGTAAGTATGAGTTGGAACAGGAGGCCCATTCTTAGACAAACACTCCAGTTCATGGTACACAGATGGTTCAGTGTCTTTGACTTCAACCTCCTTGGCAAGAGGTTTCTCCTGCTCTGAAAGCAGACAAAGCCTTGCAACCATTGGAAAGCTTACGAACAGAAATCCAAGGATGCAAATAATGGAGAAATCTTCAGGACACAGGACACATTTCTTCCATAAACAAGGAGAGATCTCTCAGTGAGGGGGAATCAGGCTGGGCTCATCCAAAAGATGCAGTCCAGAAAACAAAGGCCACATGGTGACACAGTTTGATTTCAGAGGACTTGGACTAATCTCACTAGCAGTTCTTTCAATCTGGCATAGCAGTGTCTGGAGTGCTAACTTAAACACTGTTTTCTTTTTTTTACAAACGCACGAGGCTCGAGCTCGGCCTAATGACAGAGCCTGACAAAAATAAGTTCAACTCATTGGTGTTCCTCTCCACGGAAGTCTTTAGTAAAGGCGAAAGACTTTTGCGTTTTGAAGAGAAACCAAAGTGTTGTCCTCCCGCCAAGATCAGAAAGTAACCTAGACCTCCCACTCCGATATCTCATGGTGAGCCTCGGGTGGCGTGTTCCAGATCCCAAGCCACACCCACTTACATGTTTAAAGAAGGTTTGCCTACAGCCACACCCATTTTCATATGATGAAAAGGACATTCCAACATGGTCCTCTTTGTTGTCAACTTGGCCATATGGTCCAATTTGATGACTTGATTTCCTTTCATTAGAGGAGGAATCAGGAAGAAGAATACAGGGATTTTTCTTTTAAACAATGTTTTTGGAGGGTGCACTGTTCCCAGCAATACTGCAATACCGGGTCAATTGGTGGAGTGAATGAAGCTAGCTCCTTATTCATCTCCCAATGCTAAAAATCTGCTTAATAAGTTATCCTCATATAGAGGATATATCAGATATTAAACTGATAAGAACAGATTTTTTTTTTTTTTTTTTTTTTTATTATGAAAATTCTTTACACAACTCAAATTTACACACATTTACAACTTTCCATTTTCACAAATAACCCAAAAAGAACATTCAAAATACTTTCAATTACAAGATTCTGAAGACCCACAGGAAACCTGTACAAATTATGTTCTTAACGCCCTAGCGACAGAAACAAACATATCGTCTCGCACCTCAAGGAGTCCCCATCTCACCCCTAACCCCCTTTCCATCTTTCCAGGGCAGCATGCTTTCCCCACTTCCTGATGTCCCTTTCCACCCCTCCTTTATCTCCATTTCTATCCTCTTCAACACCCCTGCAAGCTAGTCTTTGTGTTTTCACCACCAGTTCCTGCCTTGCTCTCCACAAACCCTTTTAACAGACTCATTACAAGCCAGGTTAGTAAAGGTCCTTCCCACCACCCCTCTCTCCACCCTCATCACGTCAGTTTAAACCCTGGGACTATGTGATCAATCCAGGGTTTTTGCTCTGCCCCATACCCCTCTAGCAAAGGGGCAGTCCACATAACTTATGCCTGATGGTTTCCTCCCCAGCACAGCTCTCTCTAGGGCAAACACGGGGATGTTGCTAACCCATGCGGAACATCACCTCTTTCACTGGCAGCCCCTTGTGGAGGCACAACCAATTGAGGTCTTTGAGCCCATTGTCCAAGCCCGTGGCTGAATCCCCTCAAATCTTTGATGGGATCCCAGCGACTACCGGTGTCACCGTTTTTTGCCTGCCTACTTTGTACAGCAACCTGTGGTTGCATCTAGTCTCCGTTGCTGATGCCTCGGGATGTGCCGCAGCCATCTCGCATGTTGAAAGTGCCATGGCTGCTGCTCGACCAGCGTGCTAAATTGCTCCAGTCCAGCATATGCCTGGCCTGAATGCGAAAAAAAATAGCCGCAGGAAAAATCCCGATGGATGGCGACTGGAGCCGACAACTCCGTGCACAGAAACAAAAATACAGTCCAGCTTAAGCGGGAGGTGTGGCACGTCTCTCCCCTGCTTCAATCCCAGCCAGCATGCGGGCCTGGCCACATACTCGTGTCTTCCGCCCCATAAAAAGCCAAACACAAGGCGCATGAGGCCTTCTCATGCTGACTGGCATCGGGTAGATGTATGCCAAATAAAGAAGAGAGCGGCAAAACCGTCTACCTTCAGAACAAGTACCTTCCCTATCAGTGACAGCCACCTGCCTTTCCAGTGATTTAACCTCTTCTCTCCTGCCAAAGCGCGCCTGCTGCAGTTCTCCCACACTCTATTCGATGTTCCAGGGGTTATCCCCAGTACCCTCACGGGTCCTTTGCCGGCAGGCCTCCTGGTACCTCAGTTCTGTCCTTCCACGGCCAAAGAATTTGACGGAGGACTTTGCACGATTTAATCTAGAGCCCGCGACGTGACCGAAACTATGGAAAATCTCTAAGGATCGAATGAGGGAGGCATCGTCGTCTAGCAGCAGTGTGGTGTCATCTGCATACTGCGACAATTTGGCGTAGCCCCCTACCAGGTACCAGGAGTCCTTTGATTCCTTGGTCAGCACGAATAAGCGGCTGCCAGGGGCTCCATGTAAGGATGTAAAGCAGAGGTGAGGCGACACCCTGTCTTACCCCTGTGTGCAACCTGAAGACCTCTCCTAGGTGGCCGTTGACTGAAACTATGCTCCTCACACCTGTGTACAATACACGTAGCCATCCTACAAAACCCTGACCGAAACCTAACTGGCTTAAAACCTAAACATAAAACCCCAATTCACCCTGTCAAAGCCTTAGCCTGGTCGAGACCGACCATCATAAGTGGCAGGTGCGGTCTTCCACCCAAGCAATAGTGTCCCGAATGAGCTGAAGATTCCACCTCACTGAACGCCCCACCACTCCACATGTCTGGTCCACATGGACCACGTGAGAAGTGCTCTGCCCAGGCGATCCGCCAGTACCTTTGCTGGGAGTTTATAATCAACACACAACATGGTCAGTGGCGCCAGTTTCCTAGATCAGTGTGATCCCCTTCTTAAAAAGAGGAAATAACTCCAGTGGCCAAAGATCCTCCCAACGCACCAGTTAGGAGTATAGCGGACAACACCTCTAAAACTACGGCCGAGCATATCCCAAAACTTTAGATAGAACTCTGCTGGTAGCCCATCTATACCGGTACCTTCGCCTATTCATTCTCCGGAGAGCACCTTCAAGTTCTTGAGGTGCCGGGCCCTCCATGGCCTGTGCTATGTCTGCTGGCACCCTTGGCCTCAACAATTTGAGAAATCTTGCCCCCCACCTACATCTAATTCTTTCCCTGCAAAACTTGTGGTGTAGTATTCTGTGGTGACCTTCACCATCTCACCCACATCATACACAATCCTACCCTGTTTTCCTTTACCCCGGACATTACCTGTTTTGCCCTTTTAGCCCGTAATGAGCTGAAAAAGGCAGCGGAACCACGTCTCGAGCTCTCCAATATACTTGTCCCGACCGCAGCAAGCATTTTTCTGGCCTCGCTCATAGACATCCCTAAGCTGTGCTTTGAGGGTGTCGCAAAGCCTGCTGATTTACAGTGCCTCCGCAGTTTGCCTTGGCGTACTCCACCTCGAGAAAGGCACTGCAACGAAACACCTCCCTCCTTTCCGCCTCGCCTTCCTCTTACAGTATTTTAGACAATAATACTTTATCCGTTCCTTGACGACCTCCCACCACTCAATTACTCCCAGGCCCATTATCCTCAATCCTACCAGTCCTCTGAAGAAAAATCGGAAATGCTGATTAAATCTATCCTCCTCCTATATGCTGTTGTTGAGCGCCAAAAACCGGTCCCAAACACTGGTGCGCAAAAGCGCACCTCCAGCAACAGTCCATCATGGTCGGAGAAACACAAAGGGAGAAGACCGCCCGACAAAAAACCAAAAGATTTTGAAAGAAAAAAGTAGTCCTGACGTTTAACAACCCCCCTTGAGATGCGCCATGAGGGACCAGTTACCTGCGGGCTTTGTTCCTTCGCACCATCAACCAGGCCATATTTGGCCATTAGGTTCAAAATGAAAATGTCACTGGTATCACCCCTTCCCTAACTCCACGTTAAAATCCCCCCCTAAAATAACCTGCCTATTGGTGGCGAGATGCGGTTCCAGTTGGGCAACCATAGCTATCCTGTCTTTTGGAGTTTGTGGCCCATAGACTACAATTACCCGAAGTTTGACTGACCCCCATGTTATGTCTGCACCCATCGACCTTCCCTGGACAATCACAAATGAAGCCTCGGCGAGATTTCTTTAAATCAAATAAAATACCAACCCCCGAAGAGTGGACCCCCCCTACGCTCCAGACTGAATTCCCATTGGTCCACTCACTCGTAAAAACCCCAATATCCCCTTGGTCTCGCAGATGAACCTCCTGCATAAAACACATTGCAGTATGATGCGAGTTCACAAAATCATAAACAACCCTTCTTTTCACTGAGTCCCTCATTCCTCTTACATTTAAAGACATCACTTTTACTGAACCCATAATACAGAAGTAAAGAGTTCTAAATCAAAATCCAGTACCCTCAGGAGCCAAAATTGTCCTTATCCATCTCTTCAGCCCAGGAAAAGGGCCCTGTGTTGGGCGAATTAGATGGTCTTCCGGGCCCATCATAAGCGTCTTCTCCCAAAGGTGATTCCAGCATGGGCAGACCCAAAGGGAGGTCCAACTCTAGCCTCAATTCTTCAGTTAGCATAGCAACTGCGTCCCCCATAACGTGTACTAAACCCTCCCCAACCTTTTCAACTGGGCCCCCACCATCTTCTTCATCAGCAGCTCTCCTTTGCTGCCCTGCTCCGTCTTCAGTCCCACCCTCAAACCCTCCCTTTTTTGCCTGCCCATCCATGCTTTCCTTCTTTGATTTTTTGCTACACGCCCCCTCCCCATTCTCTCCATTCTCCGTTTGGTGACGTTCTCCGAAAACCTGCGAGACCTTCCGCGCCCCTGGCTTTGGTGAGGAGGAAACTGCTACAGGTGTGGGTCCGGGAACCACCTCCCCCACGCCGTCGGTAGATTCTTGCGCCCCCACATCTGCTTCTAGCTCTACACGAGGCACTGCACCAACTCCACTCTCTGCAGTTGTCACACCTGCTCCCCTTTGTAATGGGCACTCCTGGGCATGCCCCGATTTTCCCGCCCCTTCTCCATGAAGGACACCAGTAGGTTTGACAACCTCTGCAAAAGTTCTCTTCCGACTTGGACAGCTCCGGAACAGGTGGCGGACTCACCGCATCCAACAGAACTTTTTTCCACCGTGCAGTCCTTAACTGAGTGTCCAGTCTGCCCACAGAACCGACAACGATCTCCAGCACAGCCTGCATCGTTATGGCCGGACTGCCTGCATTTCCTACAAAAAGCTGGTTGGCGCGCGTAGAAAAGGTATCCACGATCAACCCCAAGGCTAAAAATGGCAGGGGGGTGTGCTAGGCCATCTGGCCCATTCGGGTCTTCATGCAACAGCACCTGAAACTGACGCCGCCCAGTCCAGAATCCAAGGGGGTCCTTAATGTGCCGAGCTTTTGTCACCACATCGCCATACTGGCCCAAAAAATGGAACAGGGCTTCATCAGTAATAAAAGGGTTGTACATGTGTACTGACACAACTCTGAAGTTCGGTCTGTCGAGATTTAAGACCGTGTAGCAGGATAACGGGCTCACCCCGGCTTCTCTTCTGCAGTCTTCAGCCACTCTTCTGTAGGTGAAGTCGTCAAACAGGGTTACATCAAAACTTTTCTCCTGCTGGTTCCACTGGATGCAGCAAACCTCCTCAATCTTCAAGTGCAGTTGTCCGATGATGACTTCTTTTCCAAAAAAAATTCTTGATCGCACTTTGTCCTCTTCTGTCTTTGCCTGGAACCGTAGCGTGTACCTCAGCCCAACCTTTGGAATCTGCTGCTCGTAAGCAGCCATTGTCCCATCAACGTGAACTCACTATGAAGTAGTTCTCTGCTTCCACCACTTGATCTTAGCCAAAAGGCCGAGAAGCGATGACCACAAATGGTTCGCTTCCAGAGACAACCTCCTGGGACCTTTGTCACTTGTCATGGTGCAGTTGTACTGGGCATAGCATTGGATGCCGCTTAGCACACCCACTCAAGCCCTCCAATTTCTCGCAGATTAGTCTAGTTAAGTGAAGATTATTATCTATCTTTCTTTTTACAATTGCACAAGGCTCAGCCAAATGGAAAAGCTGGCCTAAACTATCTTCATCTCATTGGTGTTCCTCTCCAGACACAGCCCTGCGAACAATCGAAAGCCTGAAATATGAGCACGTTGACGAAGGAAGAATCTTCTGAACACATTAACTCCACAACCAAGGGCAAATAACAGTGATGAGAATCAGATTCAGACCACCCTCTGATGCCTCACTTTCACTTGTCTGGTCAAACTGCATAAGAAAGCCGAGGCCACAATCTGACACAGTTATCAACCAGAAATGGGCAGCGTGTCGGTGTCCACCTCCACATGGGAATCGCTTGGTATTCATTCAACACGACAATCAGGGGAGGCGCGACGCAGTCCCCACTACCAGAAATTATGCAGTCGAGATTCCCACATTTGGGGAATTCGCAGTGGTCAGCACAACCGAGTGCAATGGCTGAGCCTCGCTCTGGGTGAACCACCTTCTTGATCATGGTGTCTCCCCTGCCAGGTAAGTATGAGTTGGAACAGACAGAGACAGGAGGCCCATTCTAGACAAAGCACTCCAGTTCATGGTACACAGATGGTTCAGTGTCTTTGACTTCAACCTCCCTTGGCAAGAGGTTTCTCCTGCTCTGAAAGCAGACAAAGCCTTGCAACCATTGGAAAGCACGAAATCCAGGATGCAAATAATGGAGAAATCTTCAGGACACATTTCTTCCATAAACAAGGAGAGATCTCAGTGAGGGGAATCAGGCTGGGCTCATCAAAGATCGCAGTCCAGAAAACAAAGGCCACATGGTGACACAGTTTGATTTCAGAGGACTTGGACTAATCTCACTAGCAGTTCTTTCAATCTGGCATAGCAGTGTCTGAGTGCACTAACCCAAACACTGTTTTTCTTTTTTTTTTTACAAACGCGAGGCTCGGCCTAATGGCAGAGCCTGACAAAATAAGTTCAACTCATTGGTATTACTCTCCACGGAAGTCTTTAGTAAAAGGCGAAAGACTTTTGCGTTTTGAAGAGAAACCAAAGTGTTGTCCTCCCGCCAAGATCAGAAAGTAACCTAGACCTCCCACTCCGATATCTCATGGTGAGCCTCGGGTGACATGTTCCAGATCCCAAGCCACACCCACTTACATGTTTAAAGAAGGTTTGCCTACAGCCACACCCATTTTCATATGATGAAAAGGACATTCCAACATGGTCCTCTTTGTTGTCAACTTGGCCATATGGTCCAATTTCATGACTTGATTTCCTTTCATTAGAGGAGGAATCAGGAAGAAGAATACAGGGATTTTTCTTTTAAACAATGTTTTTGGAGGGTGCACTGTTCCCAGCAATACTGCAATACCGGGTCAATGCGTGGAGTGAATGAAGCAAGCTCCTTTTTCATCTCCCAATGCTAAAAATCTGCTTAATAAGTTATCCTCATCTAGAGGATATATCAGATATTAAACTGATAAGAACAGATTTTTTTTTTTTTTTTTTTTTTTTTTATTATGAAAATTCTTTACACAACTCAAATTTACACACATTTACAACTTTCCATTTTCACAAATAACCCAAAAGAAACATTCAAAAATACTTTCAATTACAAGATTCTGAAGACCCACAGGGAAACCTGTACAAATTATGTTCTTAACGCCCTAAGCGACAGAAACAAACATATCGTCTCGCACCTCAAGGAGTCCCCCATCTCCACCCTAACCCCCCCTTCCATCTTTCCAGGGCAGCATGCTTTCCCCACTTCCTGATGTCCCTTTCCACCCTCCCCTTTATCTCCATTTCTATCCTCTTCAACACCCCCTGCAAGCTAGTCTTTGTGTTTTTCACCACCAGTTCCTGCCTTGCTCTCCACAAACCCCTTTTAACCAGACTCATTACAAGCCAGGTTAGTAAAAAGGTCCTTCCCACACCCACCCCTCTCTCCACCCTCATCCACGTCAGTTTAAACCCTGGGACTATGTGATCAATCCAGGTTTTTGCTCTGCCCCATACCCCTCTAGCAAAGGGGCAGTCCCACATAACATGACTGATGGTTTCCTCCCCAGCACAGCTCTCTCTAGGGCAAACCGGGGATGTTGCTAACCCATGCCGGAACATCACTTCTTTCACTGGCAGCCCCTTGTGGAGGCACAACCAATTGAGGTCTTTGAGCCCATTGTCCAAGCCCCGTGGCTGAATCCCCCTCCAAATCTTTGATGGGATCCCAACGACTACCGGTGTCACCGTTTTTTGCCTGCCTACTTTGTACAGCAACCTGTGGTTGCATCTAGTCTCCGTTGCTGATGCCTCGGGATGTGCCCGCAGCCATCTCGCCGCATGTTGAAAGTGCCATGGCTGCTGCTCGACCCGCGGTGCTAAATTGCTCCAGTCCAGCATATGCCTGGCCTGGTACGAAAAAAATAGCCGCAGGAAAAATCCCGATGGATGAGCGACTGGAGCCGACAACTCCGTGCACAGAAAGGAAACAAAAATACAGTCCAGCTTAAGCGGGAGGTGTGGCACGTCTCTCCCCCCTGCTTCAATCCCAGCCAGCATGCGGCCCTGGCCACATACTCGTGTCTTCCGCCCCATAAAAAGCCAAACACAAGACGCATGAGAGGCCTTCTCATGCTGACTGGCATCGGGTAGATGTATGCCAAATAAAGAAGAGACGGCAAGACGTCTACCTTCAGAACAAGTACCTTCCCTATCAGAGACAGGCACCTGCCTTTCCAGAGATTAAACCTCTTCTCAACTGCCAAAAGGCGCCTGGTCCAGTTCTCCGAGGCACTATTGGATGTACCAAAGTTTATCCCCAGTACCCTCAGGGGTCCTTTGCAAAGCGGCAGGCCTCCTGGTACCTCAGTTCTGTCCTTCCACCGGCCAAAGAACTTGACCGAGGACTTTGCACGATTTAAACTAGAGCCCGCCACCTGACCGAATCTATGGAAAATCTCTAAGGATCGAATCAGGGAGGCATCGCCGTCTAGCAGCAGTGTGGTGTCATCTGCATACTGCGACAATTTGACGCTGTAGCCCCCGCTACCAGGTACCAGGAGTCCTTTGATTCCTTGGTCAGCACGAATAGCGGCTGCCAGGGCTCCATGTAAAGGATGTAAAGCAGAGGTGAGCGGACACCCTGTCTTACCCTGTGTGCAACCTGAAGACCTCTCCTAGGTGGCCGTTGACTGAAACTATGCTCCTCACACCTGTGTACAATACACGTAGCCATCCTACAAAACCCTGACCGAAACCTAACTGGCTTAAAACCCTAAACATAAAACCCCAATTCACCCTGTCAAAAGCCTTAGCCTGGTCGAGACCGACCATCATAAGTGGCAGGTGCCGGTCTTCCACCCAAGCAATAGTGTCCCGAATGAGCTGAAGATTCCACCTCACTGAACGCCCCACCACTCCACATGTCTGGTCCACATGGACCACGTGAGGAAGTGCTCTGCCCAGACGATCCGCCAGTACCTTTGCTAGGAGTTTATAATCAACACACAACATGGTCAGTGGCGCCAGTTTCCTAGATCAGTGTGATCCCCCTTCTTAAAAGAAGGGAAATAACTCCAGTGGCCAAAGATCCTCCCAACGCACCAGTTAGGAGTATAGCGGACAACACCTCTAAAACTACCGGCCCGAGCATATCCCAAAACTTTAGATAGAACTCTGCTGGTAGCCCATCTATACCGGGTACCTTACGCCTATTCATTCTCCGGAGAGCACCTTCAAGTTCTTCGAGGGTGAGGCCCTCCATGGCCTGTGCTATGTCTGCTGGCACCCGCGGCTCAACAATTTGAGGAAATCTTGCCCCCACCTACATCTAATTCTTTCCTGCAAAACTTGTGCTGTAGTATTCTGTGGTGACCTTCACCATCTCACCCACATCATACACAATCCTACCCTGTTTTTCCTTTACCCCGGACATTACCTGTTTTGCCCTTTTAGCCCGTAATGAGCTGAAAAAGGCAGCGGAACCGTCTCGAGCTCTCAATATACTTGTCCCGCGACCGCAGCAAGCATTTTCTGGCTCTACGCTCATAGACATCCCTAAGCTGTGCTTTGAGGGTGTCGCAAGCCTGCTGATTTACAGTGCCTCCGCAGTTTGCCTTGGCGTACTCCACCTCGAGAAGGCACTGCAACCGAAACACCTCCCTCCTTTCCGCCTCGCCTTCCTCTTACAGTATTTTAGACAATAATACTTTATCCGTTCCTTGACGACCTCCCACCACTCAATTACTCCCAGACCCATTATCCTCAATCCTACCAGTCCTCTGAAGAAAAATCGGAAATGCTGATTAAATCTATCCTCCTCCAATATGCTGATGTTGAGGCGCCAAAAACCGGTCCCAAACACTGGTGCGCAAGAGCGCACCTCCAGCAGCAGTCCATCATGGTCGGAGAAACACACAGGAGAAGTCTGCCTGACAATAAACTTAAAGATTTTGAAAGAAAAATGTGGTCCAGACGTATAACTACCCCCTTGAGTTGCGCCATGTGGGACCAGTTACCTGCGGCTTTGTTCCCTTCGCACCATCAACCAGGCCATATTTGGCCATTAGGTTGGAAATGATAATGTCACTGGTATCACCCCCCTAACCTAACACCAAGTTAAAATCCCCTAAATAACCTGCCTATTGGTGGCCAGATGCGGTTCCAGTTGGGCAACCATAGCTATCCTGTCTTTTGGAGTTTGTGGCCCATAGACTACAATTACCCGAAGTTTGACTGACCGCCATGTTATCTCTGCACCGATTGACCTTCCCTGGACAATCACAAATGAAGCCTCGAGCGAGATTTCTTTAAATCCAAATAAAATACCAACCCCCGGAGGGGGGACCCCCCGCAGGGCCCAGACTGAATTCCGATTGGTCGGCGGACTCGTAAGAACCCCAATATCCCCTTGGTCCCGCAGATGAACCTCCTGCATAAAACAAATTGCAGTATGATGCGAGTTCACAAAATCATAAACAACCCTTCTTTTCACTGAGTCCCTCATTCCTCTTACATTTAAAGACATCACTTTTACTGAACCCATAATACAGAAGTAAAGAGTTCTAAATCAAAATCCAGTACCCTCAGGAGCCAAAATTGTCCTTATCCATCTCTTCAGCCCAGGAAAAGGGCCCTGTGTTGGGCGAATTAGATGGTCTTCCGGGCCCATCATAAGCGTCTTCTCCCAAAGGTGATTCCAGCATGGGCAGACCCAAAGGGAGGTCCAACTCTAGCCTCAATTCTTCAGTTAGCATAGCAACTGCGTCCCCCATAACGTGTACTAAACCCTCCCCAACCTTTTCAACTGGGCCCCCACCATCTTCTTCATCAGCAGCTCTCCTTTGCTGCCCTGCTCCGTCTTCAGTCCCACCCTCAAACCCTCCCTTTTTTGCCTGCCCATCCATGCTTTCCTTCTTTGATTTTTGCTACACGCCCCCTCCCCATTCTCTCCATTCTCCGTTTGGTGACGTTCTCCGAAAACCTGCGAGACCTTCCGCGCCCCTGGCTTTGGTGAGGAGGAAACTGCTACAGGTGTGGGTCCGGGAACCACCTCCCCCACGCCGTCGGTAGATTCTTGCGCCCCCACATCTGCTTCTAGCTCTACACGAGGCACTGCACCAACTCCACTCTCTGCAGTTGTCACACCTGCTCCCTTTGTAATGGGCACTCCTGGGCATGCCCCGATTTTCCCGCCCCTTCTCCATGAAGGACACCAGTAGGTTTGACAACCTCTGCAAAAGTTCTCTTCCGACTTGGACAGCTCCGGAACAGGTGGCCGGACTCACCGCATCCATGGCAAGTTTTTTCCACCGTGCAGTCCTTAACTGAGTGTCCAGTCTGCCCACAGAACCGACAACGATCTCCAGCACAGCCTGCATCGTTATGGCCGGACTGCCTGCATTTCCTAAAAAGCTGGTTGGCGCAGAGAAAAAGGTATCCACGATCAACCCCAAGGCTAAAAATGGCAGGGGGTGCTAGGCCATCTGGCCCATTCGGGTCTTCATGCAACAGCACCTGAAACTGACGCCGCCCAGTCCAGAATCCAAGGGGGTCCTTAATGTGCCGAGCTTTTGTCACCACATCGCCATACTGGCCCAAAAAATGGAACAGGGCTTCATCAGTAATAAAAGGGTTGTACATGTGTACTGACACAACTCTGAAGTTCGGTCTGTCGAGATTTAAGACCGTGTAGCAGGATAACTGGCTCACCCGGCTTCTCTTCTGCAGTCTTCAGCCACTCTTCTGTAGGTGAAGTCGTCAAACAGGGTTACATCAAAACTTTTCTCCTGCTGGTTCCACTGGATGCAGCAAACCTCCTCAATCTTCAAGTGCAGTTGTCCGATGATGACTTCTTTTCCAAAAAAAATTCTTGATCGCACTTTGTCCTCTTCTGTCTTTGCCTGGAACCGTAGCGTGTACCTCAGCCCAACCTTTGGAATCTGCTGCTCGTAACAGCCATTGTCCCGTCAACGTGAACTCACTATGAAGTAGTTCTCTGCTTCCACCACTTGATCTTAGCCAAAAGGCCGAGAAGCGATGACCACAAATGGTTCGCTTCCAGAGACAACCTCCTGGGACCTTTGTCACTTGTCATGGTGCAGTTGTACTGGGCATAGCATCGGATGCCGCTTAGCACACCCACTCAAGCCCTCCAATGTCTCGCAGATTAGTCTAGTTAAGTGAAGATTATTATCTATCTTTCTTTTTACAATTGCACAAGGCTCAGCCAAATGGAAAAGCTGGCCTGAACTATCTTCAACTCATTGGAGTTCCTCTCCAGACACAGCCCTGCGAACAATCGAAAGCCTGAAATATGAGCACGCTGACGAAGGAAGAATCTTCTGAACACATTAACTCCACAACCAAGGGCAAATAACTGATGAGAGAATCAGATTCAGACCACCCAAAAGACCACACCCCTCTGATGCCTCACTTTCACTTGTCTGGTCAAACTGCATAAGAAAGCCCAGGCCGCAATCTGACACAGTCATCAACCAGAATGGGCAGCGTGTCGGTGTCCACCTCCACATGGGAATCGCTTGATATTCATTCAACACGACAATCAGGGAGAGCGCGAACGCAGTCCCCACTACCAGAAATTATGCAGTCGAGATTCCCACATTTGGGGAATTCGCAGTGGTCAGCACAACCGAGTGCAATGGCTGAGCCTCGCTCTGGGTGAACCACCTTCTTGATCATGGTGTCTCCCCTGCCAGGTAAGTATGAGTTGGAACAGACAGAGACAGGAGGCCCATTCTTAGACAAAGCACTCCAGTTCATGGTACACAGATGGTTCAGTGTCTTTGACTTCAACCTCCCTTGGCAAGAGGTTTCTCCTGCTCTGAAAGCAGACAAAGCCTTGCAACCATTGGAAAGCACGAAATCCAAGGATGCAAATAATGGAGAAATCTTCAGGACACATTTCTTCCATAAACAAGGAGAGATCTCAGTGAGGGGAATCAGGCTGGGCTCATCCAAAAGACCGCAGTTCAGAAAACAAAGGCCACATGGTGACACAGATTGATTTCAGAGGACTTGGACTAATCTCACTAGCAGTTCTTTCAATCTGGCATAGCAGTGTCTGAGTGCACTAACCCAAACACTGTTTTTCTTTTTTTTTTTTACAAACGCACGAGGCTCGGCCTATTGGCAGAGCCTGACTAAAATAAGTTCAACTCATTGGTGTTCCTCTCCACGGAAGTCTTTAGTAAAAGGCGAAAGACTTTATGCTTTTGAAGAGAAACCAAAGTGTTGTCCTCCCGCCAAGATCAGAAAGTAACCTAGACCTCCCACTCCGATATCTCATGGTGAGCCTCGGGTGACGTGTTCCAGTTCCCAAGCCACACCCACTTACATGTTTAAAGAAGGTTTGCCCACATTTCCTCACGTGGGCTCGGCTCCAGCACCCTGATAGAGGCCCTCTGCGGGTAGAATACCTCATATACCCCTCAGGAACCTAGTATAGTTGTGTTATTTCGATAACACACATACTAAAAATGGAATACAGAGAAGATTAGCATGGCCCCTGCAATACTGCAATACCGGTCAATGACACGAAATTCGTGAAGCTCCTTATTTATCTCCCAATGTTAAAATCTGCTTATAATTTATTCATATAGAGGATTTCATACATTTTAAACTGGTTTGATAAGATTCTTCATATTTGAGGTGAAACAGTGCCACCGTGGCCGTTGTGGTCACAGACGGTACTAGAGCAGAGCAGAATACCTGTGACGTCAAGAGGACAGATGGTTCAGTTTCTTTGTCAACAAGGCTCCCTTGAAAAGCTGGCCTAAAGTATCTTCTCCTGGTGTGAAAGCAAACACAGCCTTGCAACCATTGGAAAGCACAAATTCCAATGATGCTAATAATGGAGAAATCTTCAGAACACATTTCTTCCATATACAAGGGGAGATCTCAGTGAAGGAATCAGGTTTGGCTCATCCAAAAGATCACAGTCCAGAAAAATAGGCCACAAGGTGACACAGTTTGATTTCAGAGGGCGACCCTTGGACTAATCTCACTAGCAGTTATTTTTAATCTGTTATAGTGCACTTAACCAATAATTGTTTTTCTTTTACAAATGCAGGCTCGGCCTAATGGCTGAGGAGCCTGACAAAATAAGTTCATGGTGTCTCCCCTGCCAGGTAAGTATGAGTTGGAACAGGAGGCCCATTCTAGACAAAGCACTCCAGTTCATGGTACACAGATGGTTCAGTGTCTTTGACTTCAACCTCCCTTGGCAAGAGGTTTCTCCTGCTCTGAAAGCAGACAAAGCCTTGCAACCATTGGAAAGCACGAAATCCAAGGATGCAAATAATGGAGAAATCTTCAGGACACATTTCTTCCATAAACAAGGAGAGATCTCAGTGAGGGGAATCAGGCTGGGCTCATCCAAAAGATCGCAGTCCAGAAAACAAAGGCCACATGGTGACACAGTTTGATTTCAGAGGACTTGGACTAATCTCACTAGCAGTTCTTTCAATCTGGCATAGCAGTGTCTGAGTGCACTAACCCAAACACTGTTTTTCTTTTTTTTTTTTACAAACGCACGAGGCTCGGCCTAATGACAGAGCCTGACAAAAATAAGTTCAACTCTCATTGGGTGTTGTTCCACTCACGGAAGTCTTTAGTAAAAGGCGAAAGACTTTTGCGTTTTGAAGAGAAACCAAAGTGTTGTCCTCCCGCCAAGATCAGAAAGTAACCTAGACCTCCCACTCCGATATCTCATGGTGAGCCTCGGGTGACGTGTTCCAGATCCCAAGCCACACCCACTTACATGTTTAAAGAAGGTTTGCCTACAGCCACACCCATTTTCATATGATGAAAAGGACATTCCAACATGGTCCTCTTTGTTGTCAACTTGGCCATATGGTCCAATTTGATGACTTGATTTCCTTTCATTAGAGGAGGAATCAGGAAGAAGAATACAGGGAATTTTTCTTTTAAACAATGTTTTTGGAGGGTGCACTGTTCCCAGCAATACTGCAATACCGGGTCAATGCGTGGAGTGAATGAAGCTAGCTCCTTTTTCATCTCCCAATGCTAAAAATCTGCTTAATAAGTTATCCTCATATAGAGGATATATCAGATATTAAACTGATAAGAACAGATACTACACTTGATCTTAGCCAAAAGGCCGAGAAGCGATGACCACAAATGGTTCGCTTCCAGAGACAACCTCCTGGGACCTTTGTCACTTGTCATGGTGCAGTTGTACTGGGCATAGCATCGGATGCCGCTTAGCACACCCACTCAAGCCCTCCAATGTCTCGCAGATTAGTCTAGTTAAGTGAAGATTATTATCTATCTTTCTTTTTACAATTGCACAAGGCTCAGCCAAATGGAAAAGCTGGCCTAAACTATCTTCATCTCATTGGTGTTCCTCTCCAGACACAGCCCTGCGAACAATCGAAAGCCTGAAATATGAGCACGTTGACGAAGGAAGAATCTTCTGAACACATTAACTCCACAACCAAGGGCAAATACAGTGATGAGAATCAGATTCAGACCACCAAAAGACCACACCCTCTGATGCCTCACTTTCACTTGTCTGGTCAAACTGCATAAGAAAGCCGAGGCCACAATCTGACACAGTTATCAACCAGAATGGGCAGCGTGTCGGTGTCCACCTCCACATGGGAATCGCTATATTCATTCAACACGACAATCAGGGAGAGCGCGAACGCAGTCCCCACTACCAGAAATGATGCAGTCGAGATTCCCACATTTGGGGAATTCGCAGTGGTCAGCACAACCGAGTGCAATGGCTGAGCCTCGCTCTGGGTGAACCACCTTCTTGATCATGGNGTCTCCCCTGCCAGGTAAGTATGAGTTGGAACAGACAGAGACAGCAGAACCGAGCCTAGACAAAGCACTCCAGTTCATGGTACACAGATGGTTCAGTGTCTTTGACTTCAACCTCCCTTGGCAAGAGGTTTCTCCTGCTCTGAAAGCAGACAAAGCCTTGCAACCATTGGAAAGCACGAAATCCAAGGATGCAAATAATGGAGAAATCTTCAGGACACATTTCTTCCATAAACAAGGAGAGATCTCAGTGAGGGGAATCAGGCTGGGCTCATCCAAAGATCGCAGTCCAGAAAACAAAGGCCACATGGTGACACAGTTTGATTTCAGAGGACTTGGACTAATCTCACTAGCAGTTCTTTCAATCTGGCATAGCAGTGTCTGAGTGCACTAACCCAAACACTGTTTTTCTTTTTTTTTTTTTACAAACGCACGAGGCTCGGCCTAATGGCAGAGCCTGACAAAAATAAGTTCAACTCATTGGTGTTCTCTCCACGGAAGTCTTTAGTAAAAGGCGAAAGACTTTTGCTTTTGAAGAGAAACCAAAGTGTTGTCCTCCCGCCAAGATCAGAAAGTAACCTAGACCTCCCACTCCGATATCTCATGGTGAGCCTCGGCTGACGTGTTCCAGATCCCAAGCCACACCCACTTACATGTTTAAAGAAGGTTTGCCTACAGCCACACCCATTTTCATATGATGAAAAGGACATTCCAACATGGTCCTTTTGTTGTCAACTTGGCCATATGGTCCAATTTGATGACTTGATTTCCTTTCATTAGAGGAGGAATCAGGAAGAAGAATACAGGGATTTTTCTTTTAAACAATGTTTTTGGAGGGTGCACTGTTCCCAGCAATACTGCAATACCGGGTCAATGCGTGGAGTGAATGAAGCAAGCTCCTTTTTCATCTCCCAATGCTAAAAATCTGCTTAATAAGTTATCCTCATATAGAGGATATATCAGATATTAAACTGATAAGAACAGATTTTTTTTTTTTTTTTTTTTTTTTTTATTATGAAAATTCTTTACACAACTCAAATTTACACATTTACAACTTTCCATTTTCACAAATAACCCAAAAGAAACATTCAAAAATACTTTCAATTACAAGATTCTGAAGACCCACAGGGAAACCTGTACAAATTATGTTCTTAACGCCCTAAGCGACAGAAACAAACATATCGTCTCGCACCTCAAGGAGTCCCCCATCTCCACCCTAACCCCCCTTTCCATCTTTCCAGGGCAGCATGCTTTCCCCACTTCCTGATGTCCCTTTCCACCCTCCCCTTTATCTCCATTTCTATCCTCTTCAACACCCCCTGCAAGCTAGTCTTTGTGTTTTTCACCACCAGTTCCTGCCTTGCTCTCCACAAACCCCTTTTAACCAGACTCATTACAAGCCAGGTTAGTAAAAAGGTCCTTCCCACACCCACCCCTCTCTCCACCCTCATCCACGTCAGTTTAAACCCTGGGACTATGTGATCAATCCAGGTTTTTGCTCTGCCCCATACCCCTCTAGCAAAGGGGCAGTCCCACATAACATGCCTGATGGTTTCCTCCCCAGCACAGCTCTCTCTAGGGCACACCGGGATGTTGCTAACCCATGCCGAACATCACCTCTTTCACTGGCAGCCCCTTGTGGAGGCACAACCAATTGAGGTCTTTGAGCCCATTGTCCAAGCCCCGTGGCTGAATACCCCTCCAAGTCTTTGCTGGGGTCCCAACGACTACCGGTGTCACCGTCTTTTGCGTCCCTAGTTTGCACACCAACCTGCGGTTGCATCTAGTCTCCGTTGCTGATGCCTCGATGTGCCCGCAGCCATCTCGCCAAGCATGTTGAAAGTGCCATGGCTGCTGCTCGACCGGGTGCTAAGAATTGCTCCAGTCCAGCATATGCCTGGCCTGGTACGAAAAAAATAGCCGCAGGAAAAATCCCGATGGATGAGCGACTGGAGCCGACAACTCCGTGCACAGAAAGGAAACAAAAATACAGTCCAGCTTAAGCGGGAGGTGTGGCACGTCTCTCCCCCCTGCTTCAATCCCAGCCAGCATGCGGGCCTGGCCACATACTCGTGTCTTCCGGCCCCATAAAAAGTCAAACACAAGACGCATGAGAGGCCTTCTCATGCTGACTGGCATCGGGTAGATGTATGCCAAATAAAGAAGAGACGGCAAAACGTCTACCTTCAGAACAAGTACCTTCCCTATCAGAGACAGGCACCTGCCTTTCCAGAGATTAAACCTCTTCTCAACTGCCAAAAGGCGCCTGGTCCAGTTCTCCGAGGCACTATTGGATGTACCAAAGTTTATCCCCAGTACCCTCAGGGGTCCTTTGCAAAGCGGCAGGCCTCCTGGTACCTCAGTTCTGTCCTTCCACCGCCAAAGAACTTGACCGAGGACTTTGCACGATTTAAACTAGAGCCCGCCACCTGACCGAATCTATGGAAAATCTCTAAGGATCGAATCAGGGAGGCATCGTCGCCTAGCAGCAGTGTGGTGTCATCTGCATACTGCACAATTGACGCAGAGGCCCCCGCTACCAGGTACCAGGAGTCCTTGATTCCTTGGTCAGCACGAATAGCGGCTGCCAGGGGCTCCATGTAAAGGATGTAAAGCAGAGGTGAGAGCGACACCCCTGTCTTACCCCCTGTGTGTGCAACCTGAAGACCTCTCCTAGGTGGCCGCTGACTGAAACTATGCTCCTCACACCTGTGTACAATACACGAGCCATCCTACAAAACCCTGACCGAAACCTAACTGGCTTAAAACCCTAAACATAAAACCCCAATTCACCCTGTCAAAAGCCTTAGCCTGGTCGAGACCGACCATCATAAGTGGCAGGTGCCGGTCTTCCACCCAAGCAATAGTGTCCCGAATGAGCTGAAGATTCCACCTCACTGAACGCCCCACCACTCCACATGTCTGGTCCACATGGACCACGTGAGGAAGTGCTCTGCCCAGACGATCCGCCAGTACCTTTGCTAGGAGTTTATAATCAACACACAACATGGTCAGTGGCCGCCAGTTTCCTAGATCAGTGTGATCCCCCTTCTTAAAAAGAAGGGAAATAACTCCAGTGGCCAAAGATCCTCCCAACGCACCAGTTAGGAGTATAGCGGACAACACCTCTAAAACTACCGGCCCGAGCATATCCCAAAACTTTAGATAGAACTCTGCTGGTAGCCCATCTATACCGGTACCTTACGCCTATTCATTCTCCGGAGAGCACCTTCAAGTTCTTCGAGGGTGAGCGGGCCTCCATGGCCTGTGCTATGTCTGCTGGCACCCGCCGCTCAACAATTTGAGGAAATCTTGCCCCCACCTACATCTAATTCTTTCCCTGCAAAACTTGTGTGTAGTATTCTGTGGTGACCTTCACCATCTCACCCACATCATACACAATCCTACCCTGTTTTTCCTTTACCCCGACATTACCTGTTTTGCCCTTTTAGCCCGTAATGAGCTGAAAAAGGCAGCGGAACACGCCTCCGAGCTCTCAATATACTTGTCCCATGACCGCAGCAAGCATTTTCTGGCCCTACGCCATAGACATCCCTAAGCTGTGCTTTTGAGGGTGTCGCAAGCCTGATTTACAGTGCCTCCGCAGTTTGCCTTGGCGTACTCCACCTCGAGAAGGCACTGCAACCAAACACCTCCTTTTCCGCCTCGCCTTCCTCTTACAGTATTTTAGACAATAATACTTTATCCGTTCCTTGACGACCTCCCACCACTCAATTACTCCCAGACCCATTATCCTCAATCCTACCAGTCCTCTGAAGAAAAATCGGAAATGCTGATTAAATCTATCCTCCTCCAATATGCTGATGTTGAGGCGCCAAAAACCGGTCCCAAACACTGGTGCGCAAGAGCGCACCTCCAGCAGCAGTCCATCATGGTCGGAGAAACACACAGGGAGAAGTCTGCCTGACAATAAACTTAAAGATTTTGAAAGAAAAATGTAGTCCAGACGTTTAACTACCCCCCTTGAGTTGCGCCATGTGGGACCAGTTACCTGTGGCTTTGTTCCCTTTTCACCATCAACCAGGCCATATTTGGCCATTAGGTTGGAAATGATAATGTCACTGGTATCACCCCCCTTCCCTAACTCCACGTTAAAATCCCCCCCTAAAATAACCTGCCTATTGGTGGCGAGATGCGGTTCCAGTTGGGCAACCATAGCTATCCTGTCTTTTGGAGTTTGTGGCCCATAGACTACAATTACCCGAAGTTTGACTGACCCCCATGTTATGTCTGCACCCATCGACCTTCCCTGGACAATCACAAATGAAGCCTCGAGCGAGATTTCTTTAAATCCAAATAAAATACCAACCCCCGAAGAGTGGACCCCCCCTACGCTCCAGACTGAATTCCCATTGGTCCACTCACTCGTAAAAACCCCAATATCCCCTTGGTCCCGCAGATGAACCTCCTGCATAAAACAAATTGCAGTATGATGCGAGTTCACAAAATCATAAACAACCCTTCTTTTCACTGAGTCCCTCATTCCTCTTACATTTAAAGACATCACTTTTACTGAACCCATAATACAGAAGTAAAGAGTTCTAAATCAAAATCCAGTACCCTCAGGAGCCAAAATTGTCCTTATCCATCTCTTCAGCCCAGGAAAAGGGCCCTGTGTTGGGCGAATTAGATGGTCTTCCGGCCCTATCATAAGCGCCTTTCTCCCAAAGGTGATTCCAGCATGGGCAGACCCAAAGGAGGTCCAACTCTAGCCTCAATTCTTCAGTTAGCATAGCAACTGCGTCCCCCATATGTGTACTAAACCCTCCCCAACCTTTTCAACTGGGCCCCCACCATCTTCTTCATCAGCAGCTCTCCCTTTGCTGCCCTGCTCCGTCTTCAGTCCCACCCTCAAACCCTCCCTTTTTGCCTGCCCATCCATGCTTTC
>JAYMGU010000373.1:25000-27500 GCA_036178185.1 Liparis tanakae | reverse complement strand
CAGATTTGGGCCTGGTTAGTACTTGGATGGGAGACCGCCTGGGAATACCAGGTGCTGTAAGCTCTTTAACTTATTCCTCCAAAACGCAGTCGACGTTGCACTTTTATCATTTGAGAAAAAAAAAAAAACGAGATACTTTCAACATTAATGTATCATGAAATGACAAAAAAACATATTGATAGATTTAAAAAAGCAAAGCGTGGCAGCAAAAATTGCCTACGGCCACACCAGTCTGGTGACGCCCGATCTCGTCAGATCTCGGAAGCTAAGCAGAGTCGGGCCTGGTTAGTACTTGTATGGGAGACTGCCTGGGAATACCAGGTGCTGTAAGCTCTTTAACTTATTCCTCAAAAACGCAGTCGACGTTGCACTTTTATCATTTGAGAAAGAAAAAAAAACACGATACTTTCAATATTAATGTATTATGAAAAAAACATATTGATAGATTTAAAAAGCAAAGCGTGGCAGGAAATATTGCCCACGGCCACACCAGTCTGGTGACGCCTCGATCTGCCGCCAGATCTCGGAAGCTAAGCAGAGTCGGGCCTGGTTAGTTCTATGATGGGAGACTGCCTGGGAATACCAGGTGCTGTAAGCTCTTTAACTTATTCCTCCAAAACGCAGTCGACGTTGCACTTTTATCATTTGAGAAAAAAAAAAGAGATACTTTCAATATTAATTTATTATGAAAAAAAAACATATTGATAGATTTAAAAAGTAAAGAGTGGCTGGAAATATTGCCTACGGCCACACCAGTCTGGTGACACCCGATCTCGGAAGCTAAGCAGTCGGGCCTGGTTAGTACTTGGATGGGAGACCGCCTGGGAATACCAGGTGCTGTAAGCTCTTTAACTTATTCCTCCAAAACGCAGTCGACGTTGCACTTTTATCATTTGAGAAAAAAAAAAAACGAGATACTTTCAACATTAATGTATCATGAAATGACAAAAAAACATATTGATAGATTTAAAAAAGCAAAGCGTGGCAGCAAATATTGGCCTACGGCCACACCAGTCTGGTGACGCCCGATCTCGTCAGATCTCGAAGCTAAGCAGAGTCGGGCCTGGTTAGTACTTGATGGGAGACCGCCTGGGAATACCAGGTGCTGTAAGCTCTTAACTTATTCCTCCAAAACGCAGTCGACGTTGCACTTTTATCATTTGAGAAAAAAAAAAAAGAGATACTTTCAACATTAATGTATCATGAAATGACAAAAAACATATTGATAGATTTAAAAAGCAAAGCGCAGCAAAATATTGCCTACGGCCACACCAGTCTGGTGACGCCCGATCTCGCCAGATCTCGAAGCTAAGCAGATTTGGGCCTGGTTAGTACTTGGATGGGAGACCGCCTGGGAATACCAGGTGCTGTAAGCTCTTAACTTATTCCTCCAAAACGCAGTCGACGTTGCACTTTTCATCATTTGAGAAAAAAAAAAGAGATACTTTCAATATTAATTTATCATGAAATGACAAAAAACATATTGATAGATTTAAAAAGCAAAGCGTGGCAGCAAATATTGCCTACGGCCACACCAGTCTGGTGAAGCCTGATCTCGCCAGATCTCGGAAGCTAAGCAGAGTCGGGCCTGGTTAGTACTTGATGGGAGACCGCCTGGGAATACCAGGTGCTGTAAGCTCATTAACTTTTTCCTCCAAAAAGCAGTCGACGTTGCACTTTTATCATTTGAGAAAAAAAAAAGAGATACTTTCAACATTAATGTATGACAAAAAAACATATTGATAGATTTAAAAAAGCAAAGCGTGGCAGCAAATATTGCCTACGGCCACACCAGACTGGTGACGCCCAATCTCGCCAGATCTCGGAAGCTAAGCAGAGTCGGGCCTGGTTAGTACTTGATGGGAGACTGCCTGGGAATACCAGGTGCTGTAAGCTCTTAACTTATTCCTCCAAAACGCAGTCGACGTTGCACTTTTATCATTTGAGAAAAAAAAAAGAGATACTTTCAATATTAATTTATTATGAAAAAAAAACATATTGATAGATTTAAAAAAGTAAAGAGTGGCTGGAAATATTGCCTACGGCCACACCAGTCTGGTGACACCCGATCTCGGAAGCTAAGCAGTCGGGCCTGGTTAGTACTTGGATGGGAGACCGCCTGGGAATACCAGGTGCTGTAAGCTCTTTAACTTATTCCTCCAAAACGCAGTCGACGTTGCACTTTTATCATTTGAGAAAAAAAAAAGAGATACTTTCAACATTAATGTATCATGAAATGACAAAAAAACATATTGATAGATTTAAAAAAGCAAAGCGTGGCAGCAAATATTGCTCACGGCCACACCAGTCTGGTGACGCCCGATCTCGCCAGATCTCGAAGCTAAGCAGAGTCGGGCCTGGTTAGTACTTGATGGGAGACCGCCTGGGAATACCAGGTGCTGTAAGCTCTTAACTTATTCCTCCAAAACGCAGTCGACGTTGCACTTTTATCATTTGAGAAAAAAAAAAGAGATACTTTCAATATTAATTTATTATGAAA
>JAYMGU010000373.1:0-5000 GCA_036178185.1 Liparis tanakae | reverse complement strand
TATTATGAAAAAAAACATATTGATAGATTTAAAAAGCAAAGCGTGGCAGCAAATATTGCCTACGGCCACACCAGTCTGGTGACGCCCAATCTCGTCAGATCTCGAAGCTAAGCAGAGTCGGGCCTGGTTAGTACTTGATGGGAGACCGCCTGGGAATACCAGGTGCTGTAAGCTCATTAACTTTTTCCTCCAAAACGCAGTCGACGTTGCACTTTTATCATTTGAGAAAAAAAAAACGAGATACTTTCAACATTAATGTATCATGAAATGACAAAAAACATATTGATAGATTTAAAAAGCAAAGCGTGGCAGCAAATATTGCCTACGGCCACACCAGTCTGGTGACGCCCGATCTCGTCAGATCTCGAAGCTAAGCAGAGTCGGGCCTGGTTAGTACTTGATGGGAGACCGCCTGGGAATACCAGGTGCTGTAAGCTCTTAACTTATTCCTCAAAACGCAGTCGACGTTGCACTTTTATCATTTGAGAAAGAAAAAAACGAGATACTTTCAATATTAATGTATTATGAAAAAAACATATTGATAGATTTAAAAAAGCAAAGCGTGGCAGCAAATATTGCCTACGGCCACACCAGTCTGGTGACGCCCGATCTCGGCAGATCTCGGAAGCTAAGCAGAGTCGGGCCTGGTTAGTACTTGGATGGGAGACCGCCTGGGAATACCAGGTGCTGTAAGCTCATTAACTTTTTCCTCCAAACGCAGTCGACGTTGCACTTTTATCATTTGAGAAAAAAAAACGAGATACTTTCAACATTAATGTATCATCAAATCACACAAAAACATATTGATAGATTTAAAAAGCAAAGAGTGGCAGGAAATATTGCTCACGGCCACACCAGTCTGGTGACGCCCGATCTCGCCAGATCTCGAAGCTAAGCAGAGTCGGGCCTGGTTAGTACTTGATGGGAGACCGCCTGGGAATACCAGGTGCTGTAAGCTCTTTAACTTATTCCTCCAAAACGCAGTCGACGTTGCACTTTTATCATTTGAGAAAAAAAAACGAGATACTTTCAATATTAATGTATCATGAAATCACAAAAACATATTGATAGATTTAAAAAGCAAAGCGTGGCAGCAATATTGCCTCACGGCCACACCAGTCTGGTGACGCCTGATCTCGCCAGATCTCGAAGCTAAGCAGAGTCGGGCCTGGTTAGTACTTGGATGGGAGACCGCCTGGGAATACCAGGTGCTGTAAGCTCATTAAATTTTTCTCCAAAAAGCAGTCGACGTTGCACTTTTATCATTTGAGAAAAAAAAAACGAGATACTTTCAACATTAATGTATCATGAAATGACAAAAAACATATTGATAGATTTAAAAAGCAAAGCGTGGCAGCAAAAATTGCCTACGGCCACACCAGTCTGATGACGCCCGATCTCGGCCAGATCTCGGAAGCTAAGCAGAGTCGGGCCTGGTTAGTACTTGATGGGAGACTGCCTGGGAATACCAGGTGCTGTAAGCTTTTAACTTACTTCCTCAAAACGCAGTCGACGTTGCACTTTTATCATTTGAGAAAAAAAAGAGATACTTTCAATATTAATTTATTATGAAAAAAAAATATATTGATAGATTTAAAAAAGCAAAGAGTGGCTGGAAATATTGCCTACGGCCACACCAGTCTGGTGACACCTGATCTCGTCAGATCTCGGAAGCTAAGCAGAGTCGGGCCTGGTTAGTACTTGATGGGAGACCGCCTGAGAATACCAGGTGCAGGAAGCTCGTTGACTGATTCCTCCAAAACGCAGTGGACGTTGCACTGTTAGCAGTTGAGAAAAAAAAAACGAGATACTTTCAATATTAATGTATTATGAAATGAAAAAAACATATTGATAGATTTAAAAAGCAAAGAGTGGCAGGAAATATTGCCTACGGCCACACCAGTCTGGTGACGCCCGATCTCGTCAGATCTCGAAGCTAAGCAGAGTCGGGCCTGGTTAGTACTTGATGGGAGACCGCCTGGGAATACCAGGTGCTGTAAGCTCTTAACTTATTCCTCCAAACGCAGTCGACGTTGCACTTTTTATCATTTGAGAAAAAAAAACGAGATACTTTCAATATTAATTTATTATGAAAAAAAAACATATTGATAGATTTAAAAAGCAAAGAGTGGCAGGAAATATTGCCTACGGCCACCACTCTGGTGACGCCCGATCTAGCCAGATCTCGAAGCTAAGCAGAGTCGGGCCTGGTTAGTACTTGATGGGAGACCGCCTGGGAATACCAGGTGCTGTAAGCTCTTTAACTTATTCCTTCCTCCAAAGCAGTCGACGTTGCACTTTTATCATTTGAGAAAAAAAAACGAGATACTTTCAATATTAATGTATTATGAAATGACAAAAACATGTTGATAGATATAAAAAAGCAAAACAAGGCAGCAAATATAGCCTACGGCCACACCAGTTCTGTGTGACGCCCGATCTCGCCAGATCTCGGAAGCTAAGCAGAGTCGGGCCTGGTTAGTACTTGGATGGGAGACCGCCTGGGAATACCAGGTGCTGTAAGCTCTTTAACTTATTCCTCCAAAACGCAGTCGACGTTGCACTTTTATCATTTGAGAAAAACAAACGAGATACTTTCAACATTAATGTATCATGAAATGACAAAAAACATATTGATAGATTTAAAAAGCAAAGCAAAGTGGCAGGAGCAATATTGCCTACGGCCACACCAGTCTGGACGCCCGATCTCGCCAGATCTCGGAAGCTAAGCAGAGTCGGGCCTGGTTAGTACTTGATGGGAGACCGCCTGGGAATACCAGGTGCTGTAAGCTCTTTAACTTATTCCTCAAAACGCAGTCGACGTTGCACTTTTATCATTTGAGAAAAAAAAACGAGATACTTTCAATATTAATTTATTATGAAAAAAACATATTGATAGATTTAAAAAGCAAAGAGTGGCAGCAAATATTGCCTACGGCCACACCAGTCTGGTGACACCTGATCTCGCCAGATCTCGGAAGCTAAGCAGAGTCGGGCCTGGTTAGTACTTGATGGGAGACCGCCTGGGAATACCAGGTGCTGTAAGCTCTTAACTTATTCCTCCAAAACGCAGTCGACGTTGCACTTTTATCATTTGAGAAAAAAAAAACGAGATACTTTCAATATTAATTTATTATGAAAAAAAACATATTGATAGATTTAAAAAGCAAAGAGTGGCAGGAAATATTGCCTACGGCCACACCAGTCTGGTGACGCCCGATCTCACAGATCTCGGAAGCTAAGCAGAGTCGGGCCTGGTTAGTACTTGATGGGAGACCGCCTGGGAATACCAGGTGCTGTAAGCTCTTTAACTTATTCCTCAAAACGCAGTCGACGCTGCACTTTTATCATTTGAGAAAAAAAAAACGAGATACTTTCAATATTAATGTATTATGAAATGAAAAAAACATATTGATAGATTTAAAAAGCAAAGCGTGGCAGCAAATATTGCCTACGGCCACACCAGTCTGGACGCCCGATCTCACAGATCTCGGAAGCTAAGCAGTCGGGCCTGGTTAGTACTTGATGGGAGACCGCCTGGGAATACCAGGTGCTGTAAGCTCTTTAACTTATTCCTCCAAAACGCAGTCGACGTTGCACTTTTATCATTTGAGAAAAAAAAAACGAGATACTTTCAATATTAATGTATTATGAAAAAAAACATATTGATAGATTTAAAAAAGCAAAGCGTGCAGCAAAATTGCCTACGGCCACACCAGTCTGGTGACGCCCGATCTCGCCAGATCTCGGAAGCTAAGCAGAGTCGGGCCTGGTTAGTACTTGATGGGAGACCGCCTGGGAATACCAGGTGCTGTAAGCTCTTAACTTATTCCTCCAAAACGCAGTCGACGCTTGCACTTTTATCATTTGAGAAAAAAAAAACGAGATACTTTCAATATTAATGTATCATGAAATGACAAAAACATATTGATAGATTTAAAAAGCAAAGAGTGGCAGCAAATATTGCCTACGGCCACACCAGTCTGTGACGCCCGATCTCGCCAGATCTCGAAGCTAAGCAGAGTCGGGCCTGGTTAGTACTTGATGGAGAGACCGCCTGGGAATACCAGGTGCTGTAAGCTCTTAACTTATTCCTCAAAACGCAGTCGACGTTGCACTTTTATCATTTGAGAAAGAAAAAAACGAGATACTTTCAATATTAATGTATTATGAAAAAACATATTGATAGATTTAAAAAGCAAAGCGTGGCAGCAAATATTGCCTACGGCCACACCAGTCTGGTGACGCCCGATCTCGCCAGATCTCGAAGCTAAGCAGAGTCGGGCCTGGTTAGTACTTGATGGGAGACCGCCTGGGAATACCAGGTGCTGTAAGCTCTTAACTTATTCCTCCAAAACGCAGTCGACGTTGCACTTTTATCATTTGAGAAAGAAAAAAGAGATACTTTCAATATTAATGTATTATGAAAAAAAACATATTGATAGATTTAAAAAGCAAAGCGTGGCAGCAAATATTGCCTACGGCCACACCAGTCTGGATGACGCCGATCTGCCAGATCTCGGAAGCTAAGCAGAGTCGGGCCTGGTTAGTACTTGATGGGAGACCGCCTGGGAATACCAGGTGCTGTAAGCTCTTTAACTTATTCCTCCAAAACGCAGTCGACGTTGCACTTTTATCATTTGAGAAAGAAAAAAACGAGATACTTTCAATATTAATGTATTTCATGAAATGAAAAAACATATTGATAGATTTAAAAAGCAAAGAGTGGCAGCAAATATTGCCTACGGCCACACCAGTCTGGTGACGCCCGATCTCGCCAGATCTCGGAGCTAAGCAGAGTCGGGCCTGGTTAGTACTTGATGGGAGACCGCCTGGGAATACCAGGTGCTGTAAGCTCTTAACTTTTTCCTCCAAAACGCAGTCGACGTTGCACTTTTATCATTTGAGAAAAAAAAAACGAGATACTTTCAATATTAATGTATTTATGAAAAAAAACATATTGATAGATTTTAAAAAAGCAAAAGGGGAAAACGTTTTAC
>JAYMGU010000372.1:0-19019 GCA_036178185.1 Liparis tanakae | reverse complement strand
AGCAACATCAGGACCACCATGGAGCAACATCAGGACCGCCATGAAGCAACATCAGGTCCGCCATGAGGCAACGCCAGGACCTCCATGGAGCAACATCAGGACCACCATGGGGCAACATCAGGACCGCCATGAAGCAACATCAGGACCGCCATTAGGCAACATCAGGACCGCCATGGGGCAACATCAGGACTGCCATGGGGCAAACATCAGACGCCCATGAAGCAACATCAGACCGCCATGAGGCAACATCAGGACCGCTTCAGGACGGCCATGGGGCAACATCAGGACCGCCATTGGAGCAATATAAGGACCGCCATGGAGCAACATCAGGACCACCATGGGGCAACATCAGGATTGCCATGGAGTAACTTCAGGACCGCCATGGAGCAACATCAGGACCGCCATGGAGCAACATCAGGACCGCGAGGCAACATCAGGACCGCCATTGAGCAACATCAGGACCACCATGGAGCAACATCAGGACCGCCATGAAGCAACATAAGGTCCGCCATGAGGCAACGTCACGACCTCCATTGAGCAACATAAGGACCACCATGGAGGAACATCAGGACCACCATGGAGCAACATAAGGACCACCATGGAGGAACATCAGGACCGCCATGGAGCAACATAAGGACCACCATGGAGGAACATCAGGACCGCCATGGGGCAACATCAGGACCTCCATTGGAGCAACATCAGGACCGTCATTGGAGCAACATCAGGACCACCATGGGGCAACATCAGGACCACCATTGAGCAACATCAGAACCGCCATGGAGCAACATCAGGACCGCTATGGAGTAACTTCAGGACCGCTATGGAGCAACATCAGGACCACCATCGGGCAACATCAGGACCGCCATGGAGCAACATCAGGACCGCCATGGAGCAACTTCAGACCCATGGAGAACATCAGACCGCCATGGGGGCAATCAGGACCGCCATTGCAATATGACCGCTATGGAGCAACATCAGGACCACCATGGGGCAACATCAGGCCCTATGAGGCAAACATCAGAATCGCCATGGGAGTAACTCTGCCTATGAGGCAACATCAGGACCGCCATGGAGTAACATCAGACCGCCATGGAGCAACATCAGGACCGCCATGGAGCAACATCAGGAGCAACATCAGGACCACCATGAGCAACATCAGGACCGCCATGGGAGCAAACATCAGACCACCATGGAGCAACATCAGGGCCGCCATGAAGCAACATCAGGTACGCCATGAGGCAACGTCAGACCTCCATGGAGCAACATCAGACCACCATGGGGCAAACATCAGACCACCATGAAGCAACATCAGACCGCCATGCAAACATCAGGACTGCCATTGGAGCAACATCAGGACCGCCATGAAGCAACATCAGGTCCGCCATGAGGCAACGTCAGGACCTCCATTGGAGCAAACATTAGGACTACCATATGGGCAACATCAGGACCGCCATGGTGCAACATCAGGACTGCCATTGGAGCAACATCAGGACCACCATGGGCATCAGGACCCCACGCATTGAGCAACACATCAGGACCAGCCATGGAGTAACTTCAGGACCGCAATGGGCAACATCAGATGGAATGCCTGCCTGGTGATAGTCACAGTCCTCCAATCACATCTCAAGTACATTCCCTCAGGGAAATGTCCAGTGTGACCTCCTCACTGTCATCTCCCCTCTGGTTCTTCTGCAGGGGGATTTGACTATTATTTACCCCATTTTAGTCACTTCTGGACCGGCCTGGGATGGACTGGTCCCCTGGTGACCCTCCTGTTCCCAATCCTCCTCACCTCAATCCTCCTGTTCTTTTCTCCAGGTGGATTTGACTAACATTTACCCAACTATAGTCAATGGACCTTCTTGGAATCGGCCTTGCTTTATTCTCGGTATTTGACCCCGGAGACTGTCATGTTCTTATGTTCCCAAACCTCCTGGTTCTTTTCTCCAGGGGATTTTGGACCACCATTTACCCACACAAATAGCTTCACCCAGGGCCAGCCTTAGATGGAATGCCTGCCTGGTGATAGGAAGTCAGTCCTCCAATCACCCTTTCAGGGAATGTCCAGGTGACCTCACTTTTCCCCAATCCTCCCAGTGCCCTATCTATCACCAGGGGATTTGGCTAACATTTACCCACAAGTAGTCAACTCATGGGCCTGCCTTTGACTGAATGTCTGCCTGGTGATAGTCACAGTCCTCCAATCAGGTAGATATGGGTACATTCCCTTTCAGGGAATGTCTAGAGTTCTAGAAGGTGACCTCACTATCCCCCACTCTGGTGTTTTGGACAATATATACCTGTATAATAATACCGATGTGCAGCTGTGAGTACCTGGGTCCTTCAATTCCACCATTATTTGTTGTTTCACATAGTCGTGAATCCCTGGTGCTTTGACACCTTATACCCAGGACACATATATACCCAGGTATAGTCACTTCGATGTCACTGATGCAGCCAGACTACTCTGGGTCCTTCAATCACCATATGTATTTGGTTAAGTCACACATTCACACATCGTGGAAACTGAAACTTTCTACCTTGGAGGAAACGATCACTGACTACTGACTTCTGATCCTGTTAAGTATCTTCTTTAAATTTAGTAAATCTTTCGCTAAATTACTGTTGTATCTCCTGTTTTTAAGCTCCTAGATTGTCAGTCTGTGTTGTTCAAGATTTGTTTTGGTTGTTGAGAAGTGTTTCCAGCCACTGTGAGCGGAAGTTACACTGATTGATCGATCGCTCATCACCTGGTTTCAATAGAGCGTCATTTGAATACAAAAAGGGCCGGTGATTAACGCGCTGAAGGTAATTAGGGAAACTGTTCTAACCGGGATTAAACTAGAACAGGCCAGCTGAGGCATCGCTAGTGACTCATCGGACGAAGACTTGGAGGACAAAGACACATTACAGGGAGTCTTTATATTGGACTTAAGACTCGGGAGGACAAAGACACAGGAGTCTTCGTTGAGTCAAGACTCGGAGGACAGAAAGACACAGGAGTCTTTCATTGAGTCAAGACTCGAGGACAAAGACACACGTTGGAGCCAAGACTGGAGGACAAAGACACAGGAGTCTTTTCGTTGGAGTATCCGGGGTGGCTGAGTAATACACCACTGTTTGTGAATAGTGGGTGTGTGTTTTCCATACTCCAGCATATTTCTACTCGCTGCTACTACAGGACCTCAGCCCTCATTCGCATCGGAACCCCTCTTTATCCTTCCTACCGTTTCACTACCACACCCAGCACCTTGTCACAGGAGGCCTTCTGGAAAATGCTCAGTCCAACAAACGCAGGGCCGATTTCATCTCTGGCTTTGCTGTGGAGCAGTCGCTGACTTCCTGGCTCTCACTGAGACCTGGATCACGCCTGACAACACGCTCTACCCCGCTGCTCTCTCCTCGGCCTTCTCCTTCAGTCACACACCCAGACCCCCTCTGGTCGGGGGTGGAGGTACAGGCTTACTCATCTCCCCCAAATGGTGTTTCTCTCTCTCCCCGCAGCATCTGACCCTCACTGTCCCCCAATCCTCCTGGTTCTTCTCCAGATTAATTGACCCTGTCTGTTAATTGACCCTGTGTCCTGACAGCTAATCAGATGAGGGTAGATTAGCAGACCTCGCCGGGCCCATACACTGCCGTCTCTAATCTTCCTGGGATGGCCTTTGGATTTTATGTCTGCCATCTGACCTCATTTGTCTCAATCCTCTGGTTCTTCTCCAGGATTTGACTAACATTTACCCCAGGCATATAGTCGCTTCTGGGCCGGCCTGGGATGTTCTTGGTTCTCTCCCGGTGACCTCCTGTCTTCCAATCCCCCTGGTTCTTCCCCAGGGGGATTTGACTAACATTTACCCAACTATAGTCACTTGGCCGGCCTTGATGGTTTAAGAGTTCCCCCGGTGACCCTCCTGTTCCCCAATCCTCCTGGTTCTTTCTCCAGGGGATTTGACTAACATTTACCCCATTATAGTCGCTTCTGCCGCCCTTGATGGTTTGTGTCCCGGTGACCTCCTGTTCTCCCCAATCCCGCTGGTTCTATCACCAGGGGATTTGACACCATTTACCCACAAGTAGTCACTTCTGGGCCTGCATGTGGACTGAATGCCTGCCTGGTGATAGTCACAGTCGCCCAATCACATCTGGTATATTCTCTTTAAGGAATAATAGCTAGCAGGTGACCTCACAGTTCCCCAATCTCCCTGGTTCTTCTCCAGGGGGATTTGACTAACATTCACAATCCCATTATAGTCACTTCTACCGCCTGGATGTTCCGCTTCCTCGTGACACTCTTCTGTCTTCCAATCCTCCTGGTCCTTTCCCAGGGGATTTGACTAACATTTACCCAAGTATAGTTACTTCTGGACCGGCCTGGGATGGTCTGTTCCCGGTGACACTTCATTGAACGTTCCCCCAACCTCTGGTTCTTCTCCCCAGGGGATTTGACTAACATTTACTCCCATTATAGTCACTTCTGGACCGGCCTGGGATGTTCTGTTTCCCCGGTGACACTCCTGTCTTCCAATCCTTCTGGTGCTTTCCCCAGGGGATTTGACTAACATTTACCCAACTATAGTCACTTCTGGGCCGGCCTTGATGGTTTGTTCCCCAGACCCTCCTGTTCCCCAATCCTCCTGGTTCTTTCTCCAGGGCGATTTGACCACCATTTACTCCACAAATAGTCACCCAGGCCAGCTTTAGATGGAATGCCCGCCTGGTGATAGTCACAGTCCTCCAATCACAGTCTGGTACATCTTTCAGGGAATGTCTAGCAGGTGACCATCATCCCCAATACCCCTGGTTCTTCTCCAGGGGGATTTGAATAACATTTACAAAAAACTATAGTCACTTGGGCTGGGCCGGCTCTGGATGGTTTGTCTCTGCCCGGTGACCCCTCCTGTTCCCCAATCCTCCTGGTTCTTTCTCCAGGGGATTTGGACCACCATTTACCCAATAATAAATACCCAGGCTTGTTTGATGAATGTCACCTGGGTGATAGTCACAGTCCTCCAATACATTCTGATGCATTCTTCTAGGAATTGCCCAGCAGGTAATCTGACTGTCCCCCTCACCCCTGGGTTCTTCTCCAGGGGATTTGAATAACATTTACAAAAACTATAGCTCACTGGTCGGCCTTGGATGGTTTGTTCTTGGTGACCCTCCTGTTCCTTAACCTCCTGGGTTCTTTCTCCAGGATTTGACCACCATTTACCGCAAATAGTCACTCCAGGGCCAGCTTTAGATGGAATGCCTGCCTGGTGTCACAGTCCTCCAATCACATCTGGTACATTCCTTCAGTGTGAATGTCTAGCAGGTGACCTCACTGTCCCCAATCCCCCTGGTTCTTCTCCAGGATTTGACTAACATTTACCCAACTATAGTCACTTCTGGGCCGGGCCTTGATGGTTTGTTCCCACGGTGACCTCCCTGTTCCCCAATCCTCCTGGTTCTTTTCTCCAGGATTTGACCACCATTTACCCACAAATAGTCACTTGGCTGCAATGGCTTTAGATGGAATGCCTGCCTGGTGATAGTGACAGTCCTCCAATCGAGACATATAGATTCTGGTACATTCCCTTCTTTCAGGGAATGTCTAGCAGTGTGACCCTCACTGTTCTTCAATCCCCTGGTTCTTCTCCCAGGGGATTTGACTAACATTTACACAACCATGGTCACTTCTAATGGCCTTGATGGTTTGTTCCCACGGTGACCCTCCTGTCCCCAATCCTCCTGGTTCTTTCTCCAGGGGATTTGACCACCATTTACCCAATAAAATAGTCACCCAGGGCCAGCCTTAGATGGAATGCCTGCCTCATGCATAGTCAGTCCTCCAATCACCCTTTCAGGAATGTCCAGCAGGTGACCCTCACTGTTCCCCCTTCTTTTTTAACTTCCTGGTTCTATCACCAGGGGATTTGGGCAACATTTACCCACAAGTAGTCACTTGGGCCTTCCTTGACTGGAATTCTGCCTGGTGATAGTCACAGTCCTCCAATCATTATTATGGTACATTCCTTCAGGGAATGTCTAGAAGGTGACCCTACTTATCCCCCAATCCCTGGTGCTTTTGACACATATATACCCAGGTATAGTCACTGATGCAGCCAGAGTACTCTGGGTCCTTCCAATTCCACCATTATTTGGTTAAGTTTCACACATAGTCGCGGAAACTTTCTCACCTTGGAGGACCACGACATCACCGACTTTTTTTGGATCCTGTTAAGTATCTTCTTTAAATTAGTTAAATCTGCTAAATTACTGTTGTATCTCCTGTTTTAAGCTCCCTAGATTGTCAGTCTGTGTTGTTCAAGATTTGTTTTTGGTTGAGAAGTGCTTCAGCCACTGTGATGAAGCTACACACTGATTGGGACGCATCGCTCATCACCTGGTTTCACATAGAGCTACCATTTGAATACAAAAAAGGGCCGGTGATTAACGCTGAAGGCTGCAATTAGGGAAACTGTTCTAACCGATTGGGTCTACAGGGCAGGCCAGCTGAGGCATCGCTGTGACTCATCGGACGAAGACTTGGAGGACAAAGACACAGGAGTCTTTATTGGACCTAAGACTGGAGGACAAAGACACAGGAGTCTCTTTCGCTGAGCCAAGACTGGAGGACAAAGATACACGTTGGAGTCTGGACTGGAGGACAAAGACACAGGAGTCTTCGTCGTTGGAGTCAAGACTCGGAGGACAAAGACACAGGAGTCTTTCGTTGGAGTCTTCGGGTGGCTGAGGAATACACCACTTTGTGAATATGTGTGTGTTTTCCATACCTGTGCATATTTCTCACTCAGAGGTTACTACAGGATTCTGCTTTCATTCTGCGCAGATCGAACCCCTCCTCTTTATCCTTCCTACCGCTCTACTCACACCCAGCACCTTGTCACAGGAGGCTCCTGAAATGCTCAGTCTGCCAACCGCAAGGCCGACTTCATCTCTGGCTTTGCTGTGGAGCAGTCGCTGACTTCCTGGCTCTCTCACTGAGACCTGGATCACGCCTGACAACACGTCTACCCCGGCTGCCTTCCCCTCTCGGCCTTCTCCTTCAGTCACACACCCAGACCCTCTGGTCGGGGGTGGAGGTAACAGGTTTACTCATCTCCCCAAAATGGTGTTTTCTCTCCAAGATCTGACCCTCACTGTCCCCAAATCCTCCCAAGTGGTTCTTCTTCCAGATTAATTGACCCTGTCTGTTAATTGACCCTGTGTCCTGACAGCTAATCAGATGAGGGGTAGATTAGCAGACCTCGGCCGGCCCATACACTGTCTTCTAATCTTCCTGGGATGGCCTGGATTTTATGTCTGCCATCTGACCATCAGTGCCCCCAATCCCTGGTTCTTCTCCAGGGGATTTGACTAACATTTACACAACTATGGTCACTTCTTGGGCCGCCTTGATGGTTTGTCTCCGGTGACCTCCTGGTTACCCAATCCTCCTGGTTCTTTCTCCAGGTGGATTTGACTCAACATTTACCCAAGTATACATTGGACCGGCCTGGGGATGTCTACATTTCCGCACACTCCCACCTCCAATCCTCTGGTGCTTTCCCAGGATTTGACTAACATTGCACCAACTATAGTCACTTCTAAATGCCTTGGATGGTTTTATTCCCCACGGTGACCCTCCGTTTCCCCAATCCTCCTGGTTCTTTTTTCTCCAGGGGATTTGACCCACCATTTACCCACAATAATATCACTAGCCGTGCCAGCCAGCCTTAGGATGGAATGCCTGCCTCGGGTGAGGAGTAGCAGTCCTCCAATCACATCTGGATGCATTCTCTTTGGAATGTCTAGAAGCAGGTGACCCTGACTCGTCCCCCAATGCCCCCAGATTGACTAACATTTACCCTGGCATTATAGTCGCCTGGGCCGTCATCGATGTTCTGTTTTGTGCCTCCTGTCTTCAATCCTCCTGGTGCTTTCCCAGGGGGATTTGACTAATATTTACACAAACTATAGTCACTTGGGGCAGCCTTGGATGGTTTGTTCCTCCGGTGCACCTCTCCTGTTCCCCAATCCTCCTGGTTCTTTCTCCAGGGGGATTTGACCACCATTTACCCAAGGTTTACAAATAGTCACTTCAGGGCCAGCTCTTAGACTGGAATGCCTGCCTGGTGATAGTCACAGTCCTCCAATCACATCCTGGGTACATTCCCTTCAGGGCAATGTTCAGCAGGTGCAGACACTCATTAACCCCCAACTCTGGTTCTTCTCCAGGGATTTGACTTAACATTTACACTCCCTATTATAGTCACTTCTGGACCGGCCTGGGATGGACTATCCCTGGTGACCCTCCCTGTCTCAAATCTCTGGTTCTTTTCTCCAGGGGATTTGACCATCATTTACCCCATTATAGTCGCCTGGGCCGCCTGGGATGTTCTGTTTCTGTGACACTCCTGTCTTCCAATCCTCCAGCCTCGTGGGATTTGACTAACATTTACCCAACTATAGTCACTTCTAAGCTTAGCCTGATGGTTTGTTCCCACGTAGACTCCTGTTCCCAATCCTCCTGTCTTTCCAGGGGATTTGATCTCACCGACACCCACAAATAGTCACTTTGGCCGGGCCTAGATGGAATGCTGCCTTTTCCTGCCTTGGTAGATAGTGACAGTCCTCCAATCACATCTGGTACATTCTCTTCAGGGAAATTGCCCAGCAGGCACCCTCATCAGGTCCCCCAAACTCTCTGGTTCTTTTCCTCTGGGACTAACATTTACCCCTAATATAGTCACTTCGGGTCAGTCAAGGCCTGCTTCTCGTGACACTTGTCTTCCAATCTCCCAGCTTCCCCAGGATTTGACTAACATTTACCGCCAAATAGTCACCAGAGTTAGCTTGTAGATGGAATGCCTGCCTGGTGATAGTCAGAATCAATCATCTGGTACATTCTTTCAGGGTATTTTAGCAGGTGACCAATTCAATTCAGTTTATTTGTATAGCTCGCTCACAAAATTACAAATTTGTCTCGAGGCTTTACAATCTGTACATTACAGACATCCCTGACCCAAAACCTCACATCGACCAGGAAAAACTCCCAACAATCCTTCAGGGGAAAAAAGGAAGAAACCTTCAGGAGAGCAACAGAGAGGACTCTTCCAGGATGGACAGATGCAATAGATGATGTGTACAGAATAATATACGAGTTAAAATACATTCTGGCGAATTGACAGAGTTTATCAACAGTTCATATTTAGGCATTCGATGGAGAGTTTGAGACCTCCCAAGTGGAGAGGAGTGGGGCGGAGTCCCAGCAGGGCAGTGGCACAGCTGGCTTACAGGAACCACGATCCAACCAGATCGAAGGTTCCATCAAAGATGGAATGCTGCCCCATAGGTCCAAGGACCCCATGAGACGGGAAGTCAGAAGGACTCCGGGAGAAAGCAGAGTTAGTCATGTGTGATGGAGATGAAGATTCATCCATAGGAGAAAGAAAAGAGGAGAGAGGTGCTCAGTATCCTAAACATCCCCAGCAGCTACAGGTGCTTCATACAAGCATAATCCAGGGGCTGGAATTAGGCAAACCTGATTCAGCCCTGACTATAAGCTCTGTCAAAGAGGAAAGTCTCAGTCTACTCATGTGACTGTGTCTGCCCTCCCGGACTGAAGGTAGCTGGTTCCATAAAAGAGGAGCTTGATAACCAAAGGCTCTGGCCCCATTCTTCTTACATTTTAAGACTCTCGTATCCACAAGTAGCTCAGATTATGGAGCGCAGCTCTCTGGTGGGAAGGACACGGTACTATGCTTCTTAAGATATGATGGTGCATCACCAATTAAGGCTTGTGTTAAGAGAAGACTTTAAAAGTAGATTTCTTGATTTACAGGGAGCCAGTGCAGAGCAGCTAGTGCAGGAGTAATGTGATCTTTCTTAGTAGTTTTTAGTGAGAATATGAAAGCCAAAGCATTCTGACCAACTGAGGAATTCCAAGAGATTTATTAGCAAGTTCGATAATAAGGAGTTGCGTAATCCAGTCTCGCTTAACGAACGAAGGTGAACCAATTCTCTGCATCTTTTGGAGACAAGATGTGCTCTGATTTTTGAAATATTACGAGATGCAAAGAATGCAGTCCTTGAGATTTGCTTTTTATGTGGGAGCAAATGGGTCAAGTCCCCATCAAAGATAACGTAGATTCTTACAGTGGTAAGGATGCTAGAGTAATGCCATCTACAGAAATCACATCACCAGATAATTGATCTCTGAGGTGTCGAAGTCGAGAGAATTACTCGGTTTTACCTTGAGCTTAACATCAAGAAGTTGCCGTCATCCATGCTTTTTATGTCACTAAGACATGCTTGAATTCTTAGTGAGTTGGTTAGTCTCCTCTGGATTTTATCGATAGATATAGTTGAGTATCATCTGCATAACAATGAAGGTTTATAGAGCGTTTCTGATAATATTGCCCAAAGGAAGCATGTATAAGGTAGTTCAGAATTGTCCAAGCACAGAACCTGTAACCTCCGTGACTAACGCTAGGTCACAGGCTTCATCGCTTACAAATACAACCGAGATCGATCTGATAAATAGGGATTTAAACTAAACTTAGGGCGGTGCCTGAAATACCAATCGACTTGCTCCAGTCTCTCGTAATAGGATGTTGCGGTCAATGGTACGAATGCAGCACTCAAGGTCTAACAAGACCAGTACAGAGAGAAGTCCTTATGTCATCTGGTCACATGACATGTAATATCCATCTGGTCACAAGGAAATCTATTGTTCACCTGGTCACATGATACTCCATATTGTTCACCTGGTCACATGATACATTTGGTTGTTCACCTGGTCACATGATATCTATTGTTCACCTGGTCACATGCTGATATCTATTGTTCACCTATTCACATGACATATCTTTGTTCATCTAGTCACATTACATCTATTGTTCATCTGGTCACATGTTATGTGTGTATTGTTCATATCTGGTCACATGACATCTATTGTTCACCTGGTCACATGACATATATGGTTCATCTGGTCACATTACATCTATTGTTCATTCAGTCACATGACATGTGGGTTGTTCACCTGGTCCATTGATGTCATATTGTTCATCTGGTCATAAGGACATCTATTGTTCATCTGGTCATGGAATCTTATTGTTCACCTGGTCACATGGACATCTAATGTTCATCTGTTCACATGACAGCACATCTTCACCCGGGTCGCTACGACATCTATTGTTCATCTGGTCAAGGCGATCTGGCTGTTCGCCTGGGTCAGCAGCACATCTAATGTTCATCTGCTCACATGACATCTATTGTTCACCTGGTCATATGACGTATATTGTCGCATCTGGTCATAGCGGACGATAATATTCATCTGGTCGCTACATGACGATATTGTCTATCCGGTCACATGACGTGCTATTGTTCATCTGGTCACGATGTATATTTTTTCACCAGGTCATGACATGGGCTGCTCATCTGGTCACATGACATCTATTGTTCACCTGGTCAAAAGTGATATATATAGTCTCACTGGTCACATGACATCTATTGTTCATCTAGTCACATGACATCTATTGTTCATCTGGTCACATGACATGTATTAATCTACCTGGTCACATGACATCTATTGTTCATCTGGTCACATGACATATATTCACCTTGTCACATGACATCTATTGTTCATTCCAGTCACATGAAATCTATTGTTCATCTGGTCACATGACATGTATTGTCTATCTGTCATACATGACATGTATTATTCACCTGGTCACATGACATGTATTGTTCATCTGTCACATGAAATCTATTGTTCACCTGGTCACATGACATCTATTGTTCACTCAATACAAGGACGTGATAGTTGTTCATCTGGTCACATGACGCCTATATTGTACATCTAGTCACATGACATCTATTGTTCTGTCCATCCTAGAAAGTGATCCTCCCTGTCCTCCTGAATGTTTCTTACCTTTTTTACCCTGAAAGGATTTTTCTTTTACATTACATTACATGTCATTTAGCAGACGCTTTATCCAAAAGCCACTTACAATAAGTGTACCAACCTAGAGTACAAACTAAGAACAACAAGAATACAGAAAGTAAATATTTCAACATAGTCAAACCACAAAAGTACCATAATAAGAGCCATCTAAGTGCTACCAAAGTGCAAGTCTGTGATTAATCCCAGATATAGTCGGAAAAGGTGCTGCCAGTTTCGGCGGATGAGACTTTCTGCTGTCCTGATGTCAGTGGGGGAGCTGGTCTCACCACTGAGAAGCCAGGACAGCAAACAGTCTGGATTTCTGAGTGATTATTCGGTAAGACGGAGTCACAAGTCGCTGGCTGTTGGGCCGAAGGAGCTTAACGCCGGGTGTACGGTGTGACCACATCCCGGATAGACGGGCCCGATCCGCTCAGAGCACGCACGCCAGAACCAATGTTTTGAAGGGAGTGGCCAGCCACCGTAGTTGTGTGAAGAGAGCCGAGAGAGCGGAGTGGTGTGGGTGAATTTCGGAGGCTGAAGAGTCGAGCTGCTGCATTCTGGATGAGCTGTGAGTCGTGATGGCCCAGTAGGTAGACCAGCCAGGCGGAAGGCAGTAGTCGAGGCGAAATGACCAGAGCCTGGACCAGGAACCTGGCGCTTGCCTTCTGCAAGAAGAGGTTGTATTCTCCAGATGTTGTGCAGCATGTACTCTGTTAGGAACGCCATGTCGTGAGCGAAGTGTTGGCCGCCAGGAGAGTTGACTGTCCAGCGCCACCCCGAGGCTCCCTGGCAGTCAGGTAGGGGCCAACACGAGCTGCTGAAGGTGGTAGTCGTGGGTCGTGTGGAGTGGGGAACCCTTTCCCTGGAAGGAAACAGTAGCTCGTCTTGTCAGGGCTGGATTCAGGAGGGTGTGCAGACATCTACTGAGAGATGCTGTCAGGCAGGCAGAGATTGCCACGCCACCCGTGTTTCGGACGTGGGAACGAGAAGATCAGTTGGTGTCATCGCATAGCTGTGGTAGAGAAGCTTATGAACGTAATGACAGAGCCGAGAGAATTGGTGTACAGAGAGAAGAGGAGGGGACCCAGGACGGAGCCTCTGAGGAAACCCCCCTAGTAGTGAGAGGACAAGGATCAGATACAGATCCTTCCAAGTTACCCGGTAAGCAGGCGGTCGGTGAGGTAGGAAGAGAAAAGAGTTTATGTTGTGCCTGAGATCCCCAGGTCCTGAAGAGGAAGAGAGAAGGATCTGGTGGTTCACGGTGTCAAATGCGCAAGGCAGAAAGGTCTCAGGAAGGGATAAGGACAGAGGGAGAGAGAGGCTGCTCTAGCAGAGTGAAGCTGCTCAGAGACAGCAAAGGAGGGCCGCCTCTGTTGGCCGGCCTGAATCCAGACTGGTGGGGGGGTCCAGAAGGTCGCTAAGTCAGTGGGAGACAGAGGACACGCGGGTTAAAGATAGCTCTGCCCAGAGTTTTGGGAAAGAAAGGAAAGAAGAGAGACCTATCTGTAGTGGCCGACTCTCAGACGTAAGTGGAGGTGGTTTCTTCCAGGAGAGGGTTGACTTTTGCCTCCAGAGAGTGCTGGGGGAAACAGACAGTTGAGAGGGAGCCAGCACAAGATGGGTGAGAAAGGTCAGAAGGTCGGGAGCAACAGCCTGGAGGATGTGAGACGGGACGGGGTCAATATGTCAGGGGCTGGTCGGGTCGAAAGCAGAGGTCACTAAGCTGAGAACTTGATTAGGAGACAAGGGGGTAAACGAGGAAAGAGGGGGGATGAAGTGAAGTTGGTGTTGGTGAAGCAGATAGAAGATGGATCAGTAAAGGAGGAGCCAGATAAGTCAGCTCCATCTTGTTTGCAGGTAAAGTAGTCCATAAAAGTGGCTCGGCAAAAGGGGAGGAAGGAGGAGGCCGGGCCGGGGGATCAGGGGGGTCAACACCTGGCTAACTCCTCTGACAGCCTGTTATCTCCCTGAAATGCCTTAGTGGTGTAAAGTGTTTGCAAGCTCTCCTAGATATCTAGGTGAAAGGAACACATTTGAACACGCGACTCCAAACTCCCAATGAAAGATTTCTGTTGTTCAGAAAACGCCAGGAAAATACAAAGTTTTAAAATTCTAAAAACAATACTCTGAACTGCAATTGGTACATTACTGGGGCTAGGGGAGTGGTTTCTAAGTCTCAAAGATTCAGAAATGAACAAACTAGCAGATCATGACTGTATCACGCTGGTTCGACGCAAGACCCAGAGGATCAACCTGCTTGGTGACGGTGAAGAAATGCAGAATAGGATATTTTGTAAATAAAATAATGTTATGCTGTAAAGCACGCTGATGTGGAACATCAATGAATCCAAGATTTCGAATACTTTCTTGTGATGTAATTATAAATAAGATATTAATCTCCAAATAGCTTGCTGCAGTGGTACTATAATAACAATGACAGACAATATATAATAATTTATTACATTTAAATATAAACACGGTTTTTACCGCCACGCAACGTTAGCTGGTGTGGCCTTATTGCTGCCTAACGTCCAGGGTGTTCCAGCGTGTCTTTGTGGCTTTGTCTGTCAAGTCGCTTCTAAAAAAAAAAAAGTTGTTTATAAAATAGCTTGACATTCTGTGTTTATTATACATCACATAATAATGTTTTTAGCACATTTGTCAACTCCGGCTAGTTGAACGCCAGTCAGACAGCAGTTCTGACAGAGTTGACGCCACAGAGTTGACGAAATTAAACGCTTATTGTCTGAATGGTTTCCTGACACTGAGACATTTAGATGTTTCCCAGTTGCTAGCTGAAAAAGCTGCCTACATAAACTCAGCAAAAACACCTGCATTTATTTCACAAGTCTTGAGATTTTAAACATTTTAAACAGTTTTTCCAAACAAGGCAGATCCTCACTGCAGCAGTGAAGTACAGTAACTGTAATTGTATCACACAAAGCCGCGCACTGGACTGATGACAGACAGTCTGCTGACATATTCTCGGTGGAGGATCTCAACCAACAAAGCTCAGCAGACTGGATCGCTATGACAGCAGCTACAAGCCCAACAGGAACACTTCACACAGGGGTTCATCAACACCCCATACCCCACGACGAATGAACAGGGCAGGTAAAGATAAACAACACAAACTCGGTGACTTCTCTACCCAGATAACATTCTCTTAGTGGAGATGGCTTCATAGTGGTTAGTGGATAGAGTCCTACCAGTGAGTCACTGCCCCAAACGAGGGAGGTCAAGTTTTCACGGTCTTGTTGACAAGTTAGGGGAGGGAATATAAATGTCAACTTTACCAAACCAGAACCACTAGAATGAGTTCTCTTGTGTGAGTTACATGTGACTCTTAATTGACCACCTCCAAAAAAGATGTTTTACAGACTGAAAGCAGTTGAAAGGTTTCTTCCTGTGTGAGTTAACATGTGTGGCCCTTTTTAAAGATCCAATTCTGTGTAAAAAGATGTTTTTACAGACTGAGCAGCTGAAAGGTTTCTTCCTGTGAGTTAACATGTGTTTCTTCAAAGTTCCTCTGTCTGTAAAAGATGTTTTACAGAGTGAGCAGCTGAAAGGTTTCTCTCCTGTGTGAGTTAACATGTGACTCTTTAAAGATCCTCTCTGTGTAAAAGATGTTCTACAGACTGAGCAGCTGAAAGGTTTCTCTCCTGTGTGAGTTAACATGTGTTTCTTCAAAGTTCCTCTCTGTGTAAATGATGTTTTACAGACTGAGCAGCTGAAAGGTTTCTCTCCTGTGTGAGTTAACATGTGACTCTTCAAAGTTCCTCTGTCTGTAAAAGATGTTTTACAGACTGAGCAGCTGAAAGGTTTCTCGCCTGTGTGAGATAACATGTGACCCTTTAAATTACCACTCCGTGTAAAAGATGTTTTACAGACTGAGCAGCTGAAAGGTTTCTCTCCCGTGTGAATTAACACGTGACTCTTTAAAGATCCTCTCTGTGTAAAACTTTTTTTACAAAATGAGCAGCTGAAAGGTTTCTCTTCTGTGTGAGTTAACATGCGTTTCCTTAAATCTCCTTTAAGGTGAAATCTTTTCCCATATTTAGAGCAGCTAAATGGTTTCTCACTAGAACTACCTTTGAATCACTGACAGAAACTTCATAATTATTCAAAGAGTTTTTAAACCTGATTGAGGTTCTCTGGCCTTCTTCCACCAACAGAGTCATCAGTATCTGGTCTCTGAAGAGTTCTAGTTCTTATCAGATCTGGTTCTGAAGAGTCTCCAGTCTCCTTATCAGGATCTGGTTCTGAAGAGCCCCAGTCTCCTCATCAGGTTCTGGTCGCCTATCTGGATTCATGCTCCTGGCTGGTTCTGGTCCTCCACAATCATCTCCATCAGCTTCTATTTCCATCGGTTCAGTTGGTCTTTGATGAAGCTGAGAGGACTGAGCTTCCTCTTCAGCTTCACTCTTCACAGGAGTGAAGAAGAATGTTAGACCATCCTCCTCCAGCCCTTGAAGCTGCTCTCCCTCCTGTTCCTCTTTAATGTGGGGGGGCTCAGGGTTCTCCTGTTCCTCTTTAATTTGGGGTGCCTAGGCCTCCTGTTCCTCTTTGTGGGGGGTTGCTCAGGTCTCCTGGTCCTCCTGTTCTTCTTTAATGTGGAGGAGGCCCAGGGTCTCCTGGTCCCCTGTTCTTCTTTTTTAATGGGGGGCCCAGGTCTCCTGGTCCTCCTGTTCTTTCTAATGTGGGGGCTCAGGGATCTCCTGGTCCTCCTGTTCTTTCTTGTCAAATAGGCCTCCCATCTCCTGTTCTTCTTAATGTGGGGGGCCCAGGTCTCCTGGTTCTCCTGTTCTCTTTTGAAAGGGGGGCTCTGGATGCACCTGGTCCAGACTGGAGGGTCCAGACCTGCTGCCTCAGAAAGAAACCTCTTCTTAACCACCAACAGCTGCTGGATGCCGCTCAGGAGAAAAGAATAGTAACAGACATGTTTACATCTTATCAATCTCATATTAAACTGTTATTTATTCAAGAAGTATATCACCGACACATCTGTGAATTAGTTGTGTATGGGAGAAGCATGACCTCTTAATTAAAAGAACAGCATTACATATCATGTAGCAGACACCTTTATCCAAATCCACTTAGAAGAAGTGAATTCAACCACGAGTACAAACTCAGAACAACAAGAAAGAAAGTAACAATTCTTCGAGGAAGTCAAACTACAAAATACCATAAGTAATAACATAATACAATAAGTCATTCCATAATGACAAAAGTAATACCATAGCGATGCGAGCGCCGACATAGGAGCTCAGCCGTGCTGCACGCATGGGTGAGTTCACGATACTGGTATATTTATCTATAATAGTAATACATAAAATATCTGTATGGCTCACTTTTTACCAACTTTCTCAACACTTAACAAATGTCAGTAATATTAGTTTTAGCCTACAACAAGATATGAATGAAACTACATGGAGCCATCACAGCATTGATTATACGCTATGAGGCCGTTAGTCTGTATTTTATTTTGTATTTTTGTATCGTGTTTGAAGCTGCTGGCTAAGGATGAGCGTAGGTACAGATTGTAATACATGAATGTGGATCAGTTTGTGCTTATGCCAAGACGTTGTCGGACACCGTAATTTTCTCTGGCCCTCTCCCAAAATTTGCAAACTGACGCATCGAGAGTATATAGTCAGATAAGTCGCCTTTCAACCGCTGGTTGTCGGTGGTGCCCAGCTTAATAAGGTGGGCTACTGTGAGTAGACAACTGGAAGACTTTTCTGGGGAAAAACCTGATCCTGATGAGGAGGGACGGTATGCCCATCCCATCGCTTGAAGCGAGCGCTACCATTTATGCTAATATGACCACGTTGGGATCACCGTGATTCATGACAACCCGGGTTCAGATCTAGAACCGGGAGCAGAGTTGTAGTTTAACACCCCTTTCTGGTCTTCTTGTCGAGCAGTTACCCATCCATTACTCTAGAATAGAGACTGTGAAGACTGTCTGTCCCACGGCCACTTAAATTTAAATAAATCTAAAGTAAGTAACACAAGAGGAGTCGATTAATAATAACCTTATACAAGTTAACACCATTATTTCAGCAGTGCAACAAAACAGACTATTAAATGGGTCTCCTAAATATTAGATCTGTCATCTAAAGCTGTGTTACCCCTCGCTGTGAGCAGCGCGTCTTGACAGCTCGACACAGCAGCGCGTGGCTCTGATCCCTCGCTCTTTTAATGAAGTATCGATACTAAGAATATGCTAAATCAGAGTTTTTCCTTCATAGAGAATATTTGGAAGAAGCGAAGAAGCTAAGCCTCCTTTTGCTGAGAAGCGCCTATGACAATCCCTCTGAGCCAAGGCAAAAAAAAAAAGAAAAAAGTCTACTCTCCTGAAAATAAAAAAAAAATAATTAAAGTTTAGCAGCAAGGAACGGGTCCTCGCCGCCCATCGCCGGGTCGGACGCCGGGCGAAGTCAGCCGCCTACTGGCCGAGGGCGCGCTGCCTGACTCGAGCCTCGAAGCCTCGATTGGCCGCCACTGCACGACGAGAAAAGTGAGGAGTTTAGGGGGATTGGACAAAGTCCAGTTTTAGCCGCTTAGCTTGCGCTTTGCTAACTGCGTGCCAGGAACTATATTCACGCCGTCACAAGGTCCTCACGCGTGAAGTGTGTAGACCACGGCGTGTAAATTAAATGTACTTTTTTTTTTATTAAAAAACAAATGGTGTCTTGTCTTGGAATCAAACCCGCATCTCCAGGATTAGAGTCAGTCACTTATCATGCTGAGCTAGAGGACTTGCTGGTAGGAGGCTTCCGGAGGCGCGTCAACTATTTGGGATGGTACAAATTAGAGTTATTTTCTGGTAAATGTGTTCAGGCCTGTTGTGAAAGTGAATAATGTATGGTTCTTTTACTTCATAAATAGGTGTTCCTACTAAAAATGGACTATTTTGGCGTTTTGGGCGTTTTGACTTTTTTCCAACTGTCGAGTTCTACCAGAAAACGCTAACGGAATTGGCTCAAAATTGGTGAATGTGTTCAGGCCTTAACTGGCATTACACTTGATTTTTTGTAAAACATATCTAATGGAGTAACGAAGGAAAAAATTTAAATTTTTT